>CAUYON010025027.1:0-70365 GCA_963573935.1 Arctocebus calabarensis | reverse complement strand
GAAGTGCTGTGGCCCCCATTTATCTTGAGGTGGTCCCAAAAAAGGATTCTGAGAATTAAGAAGACCAAAGAACCAGAGACAGAATTCTTCTCCTAGGCGACGGAAATCAACTTTTTCAGTTTTATCTTCTTTTGCCTGCTGATTAAAATAAATACAATAAATATAAAATAAAACCAAGTTTAACTCTCATATCTACTTTTTTGTCTAGCCTGTTTTAGAACTAAGGTTAAATGTATTGCTAATTACAGTAGCAGGAACTGAACCATAGGTGAACTCACTGAACCTATGATTTATAGTAAAATCTGTTTTCAAAACTGAGAAAAATCATTTTAGAATTTTCCAGTCCAGAAAGCTAAACATTTAGCTAGCAAAGGGTTAACAAAGTCTCTTAAAATATCAGCATCAACTGTCAATAATGATTTATATAAGCATTTGCTCTTATTTAGACAGAGTCTCACTTTGCCACCCTAGGTACAGTGCTATGGCATCATAGTTCACAGCTACCTTGAACTCTTGGATTCAAGTGATTCTCTTGCCTTAGTATCCCAAGTATCTGGGACTACAAGTGCCTGCCATGATGCTGGGCTATTTTTAGAGACAGGGTCTCACTCTTGCTCAGGAGTGACTCACTCTTGCTCAGAAGTAACAAAGTTGAGAACCTATCTCAAAAAAAAAAAAAAAAAAAAAGTTCAGAATAGAAAATGTAATTTACCTGTTGATAGACTTGGTCTGGAACTCCTGAGTTCAGGCAATCCACTCACCTTGGCCTCCCAGAGTTACAGACATGAGCCACTGTGCCCAGCTTAAACATTTTCTCTTGAAGGTGTGGTTTTACAAGTGTGTTTATCTATCAAAACCTTAAAAATGTATGTTTTAAATGGATGCACACTGCATATTAAGTTGTATAATACAGTTGATAATAAGTAGGCATTTTCACTGTCTTTTTTTTTTTTGCAGTTTCTGGCCAGGGTTGGGCATATGGGGCTAGCGCCCTACTCCTTTGAGCCATAGGCACCGCCCCATTTTCACTGTCTTTAAAAGATACTTCTAGAGTAACTGAAATAGATTATTTTCTGTGATTGGGATTTATTTTATATCATTATTTCTCTTTTGTTGAATCAAATGTTAGGGCAAAAATATATCTGATGGGCTAGATCTCCTTTGTCTATATATTCCAGGGCACAGAGCCTCACTTAAATGATAAGAGAACCTATGTTTACTGAGCATCTGTTAGTAAATACACTGGGCACCATGTGTGTGGCACTTAATACCTATTTTCTCCTACTTGCATAACAAATTCTAAGACATAGCTATTACTGTTATAATCTTTTTTTTTTTTTTTTTTTTTGAGACAGTCTCACTATATCGCCCTGGGTAGTGCCGTGGCATCACAGCTCATAGCAACCTCAAACTCTTGGACTTAAGCAAATCTCTTGCCTCAGCCTCCCAAGTAGCTGGGACTACAGGTGCCCACCACAATGCCTGGCTATTTCGTTGTTGCAGGTGTCATTGTTGCGCAGCTGGCCTGGGCCAGGTTTGAACCCACCAGCCTTGGTGCATGTGGCTGGCGCTATAACCACTGTGCTATGGGCACCAAGCCTGTTATAACCATTTTATAGATGAAGAAAGGCTCAGAAAAGTCAAGAGACCTAAGTTTTCACACCTAATATAGGGTAGACCCTTATTAAATCTTTATGACTTCAAGGTTAATGCTCTTTGCAGTGTGTTAAGAAAGCCCTTAGAAGGTCCTTTCCTATTGTGAAAGAAAAAACTTCTTCAACACAAAACCTCATTAATTCAGAGTATGGTAAGTATAAAGTTTAATCAAATATTTAAATACTCATATGTTATCTAAAATGCAGAGTAGAGACACAAAGAAACAGAAACAGCCAATGGCAGCTGGAGAAAAATAAGAGAGTATTTTCTAATTAAAAAAGAAAAAAAGGAAACAAATACTTAAGTCCCTGTGATGAAATTTTTGAAGCGATACTAAGAGTCTGAAAATGAGAAAAGATTTACAATAGATTTAAGTGAAAAACAAAAAACTGGAATACAAATTAAAATTAATTTTGCAATTTACACTCTAAAAAGCCAATAATCCTTATTTGATGATATTGGAAATCATCGGTAGCAGTATTATTGATACTGAAAAACACTTTTACCCTTACAAATCAATAGACTATTACATATGCATCACTAAATATAAGAAAGGTTTTGTTTTCAGTTGCTTCACTAGTCTTTCTTCCCTTAGGATGCAAAGGGTACGAAATTAAAATTACAAAATGCAAATAGATTATTATTAACCATGTTCACCCAGATGTAGGATTATTTACAGAGTTTCAAATCAGACAAAGGTTCAGGATATAGCGGTGGCGCACAACCAGCTAGCCACTCAGGAGGCTGAGGCAGGAGGATAGCTTGAATTCAGAAGTTCCAGGCTGCAGTAAGCTATCATCATATCACTGCACTCCAGCCTAGGTAACAAAGTGAGACCCTATCTCAAAAAAAAAAAAAAAGTTCAGAATATAAAATGTACTTTACCTGTTGATAGACTTGGAGCTCTTCTGTCTTTGGTAATGGCTCTGGTGTTGCCTTCAATTTCAGGTGTGACTGTGTTTGCCAGTAATCTTTTGCATGCTGAATAAGATTGTGTTTTTCAGTAGTTGGAGGTATAATGACCCCCTGTGTTGCCAAGTACTTAAATATGACATCTCGGTGGACTTTTCTACGCCTCAGAAGTTCTTCTGCACTTTGACTGTACATTAATATTGCATGAATGGCATCTAGAAGGAAATTGCAAAGAATAGATAACCATGAGTCACCTATAAATTTGTCCAAGGTCAGGAGAAATCCTATCAAAGTTTATAAACTCTTGTCACATTGACTTTGTATGAGATGGTTATCATTTTTAAAAAATAGGAAATGGGATATTGTCAAGTTATTTTTGAAATAACTTTTTATGCTTTAAAGTTCCTTTACCAGCATTTTCTCTTAGAAAATTTTAAGAAAAAATTTGAACCAGAAAAATAATTTCTAATAAAGTAAACACACCTAAATTCATAACCTCTAAAACCAAGTATATAGAATAGTAAAAAAATGAATGCACATATAGCAACTTCCTGGCTTAAGACATAGAAAATTCTTCGTAACTATTGTTGAGAGCCCATTTCAGACTCCAATGCTATTCCTCCTCTAGCTTTTTATTGACTTCACAAGGTAATTCACATCCTCAATGTCGCTTAAGGATTCCCTTGCTTTTCTTTATAGTAGCATAATAAAAGTATGTATCCCTAAACAAAATACTGAGTTTGGTATAATTTTGGATGTTCTACAAATCCACTCCATCAATATACATTATATACTCTTTGTAATCAGCCTCTCCTTTATTATTTTTGAGACTAATACAGTATCATATGACTACATTACAGGTATCTTATCTATTCTCATACTTTTATTGTGTGCACCTATGAGAAACACTAATACATATCCTCCAAGTGCACAAGGGAGTAGGCAACATAGACAACCATGAGCCACCTATAAATTTGTCCAAGGTCAGGAGAAATCCTATCAAATGAAGTTTATAAACTTTAGTTTTAACATTAGTTTAGAGGTAGATCCAGGTGGAATGAATGAATTAAAATCTACATTTTAACAAGATTGCCAAGAGATTAAAAAGCACATTCAAGTTTGAGAAGTCCAGATCTAGGGCATGAATCTAATCTTCCATTTAGGAGATAATGTCAAACTTGTTTTCCAAAGTGGCAGCTCTCTACTTAACATTCCTTCTTTACTTGTCAAAGAGTAGTTTCACCTGGCTCTCAGTCTGCTACATAAAAAAGAAAGTTGGTATTTTTGGGTTTCATTTCATTGCTTTTTAAAGAAGTTGAGTATCTTTTTCATATGTTTATTGGTAATTTTTTTCCCCCCTGGGCAATGCTGTCCAAATCATTTAAACAATTTTTTACGGAGAAAAATTTTTCCCTTATTTGCTTTTGGATTCACTATCAATTAAACTCAGTATTTTATCTATAATTTTAGATTCACACTGATGATAATTCTAAGGTGACTGCCATGTAAAATGCATAAATGCTTAAGAACTACACAAATATAAAACTATTTTCAGTCTAAGTTCTAAAGAATTTCATCTTTTAATGTTCATGATTCAAAGTTACAAACGACCGATTTTCATCAATGGCAAAAAATATAAATCCAACTTCAAAGCAGAAACTTTTAAAGATACTTAAATTATATACTAAAATGGGAACCTGAAACTTCCACATTTTAAAGACAAAACTCAGCAAATTTAAAAATAAAGCTAGCTACGAGATACACAAAACGATACAAACGCTTTTACCCCGCTATACTGGCTAGTCATAATCAGGCTTACTACTAACAGCCCTTGAAATACACCAGAATGTACGTTTGCCTATGAAACTAATTTATTCCTAAGACACAAGAAAAATTTTGGCTCTAAAAAGACATAGATTCAGGGCGGCGCCTGTGGCTCAGCGAGTAGGGCGCCGACCTCATATACCGAGAGCTGCGGGTTCAAACCCGGCCCCGGCCGAACTGCATCAAAAATTAGCCCGGCGCTGTGGCAGGTGCCTGTAGTCCCAGCTACTTGGGCGGCTGAGGCAAGAGAACCGCTTGAGCCCAAGAGCTGGAGGTTGCTGTGAGCTGTGACTCCACTGTACTCCACCGAGTGCAGTAGAGTGAGACTCTGTCTCCAAAAAAAAAAACATGGATTCAAACTCTGCTTTTTATTACAGTGGTGGTTTTTAAGCACAAACTGATATAAAGTGTTTATGACCGCCTCCTCCCCCCAAGCTTGAGCAGCAGCTGATGGAAAGTGAAAATGGAAAACACTCCGGCTTCCCGAAACTTCACCCGACTACCGACCGACATACTCTGAATCCTCAAACCAGCAGGCGTTTACCCGTAACACTCAACCGAGAAAACCTAGAAGCCTGGGCGGCGCCTGTGGCTCAAAGGAGCAGGGCCGGGCCCCATATGCCCGAGGTGGTGGGTTCAAACCCAGCCCCGGCCAAAACTGCAGAAAGAAAAAAAAAAAACCTAGAAGCGACACCAGTGTCGGCGCTACCCCCTCCTCTCCATCCTCCCGTCCCAGTCTGCGTCGTGGTCTGGCCGCGGCTCCCGAGGGCTAGGATTCCGACCGAGCTCGGTGGGGCCCACGCCGGCACCGGGCCTCGAACCTTCTCCAGCCCACACGCCCGCAGCCTGAGGTCGGCCGCCCTCGGCTTGAAAGATCCGCCCTTACCTTGGCAGTCCTCAGGGCGCACCAGGCGGTTGGTGACGGTGTCACACAGGGCCATGATCTCGTCGTTGTCCAGTAGGCCGAGCAGGTAACGACAGCCCTCTCTCTCCGTGGAGCTTAGTCCCGACATTTCAGCCCCGGGAAGGCGGGGGAGGACGGCGCCGACCGTGCCGCCCCGACGGCCCACACGGCCCGCTCCTTGGCAACAGGCACCGGAAGTGCCTTTCTTCCCGTCGGTCGTCAAAGGGCCCCGAGTATTCCAACCCTGAGCGGAAGTGATCGCCGAAGAGGTCAGTCAGGAAACGCGGTGCTCCCACTTGTGGTTCCGGGCTGTCCCCCGTAAGATGCGCTGTTTACACGGAGAACGTCGGCCTTCCACCGGGGAGCTGGTTACAGTGAGAGAATTCCTGAACGGCTCAGAAGTCCCTCCTCCAAAAGAGCGCCTGGAAGGGCAGTGCAGGTGCAGGTGCGTGAACCGCGGACGGAGGCCTGGCGCCCCGCTCGCTCGCTCCCGTGATGCCACGGGGCCGTCCAATGGAGGCGGCTCCTCCCCGCCCGCGGGCCGGCCCTGGGAGCGCTTGAATATCCTCTGCGGCTCCTTCTGGGTCGGGTGAACCGATAAGCTGATATTGTTGAGTTACCCAAGTTACAACAGCTGGGTATTGCTTGACATTGTACTATAAAAAGTTAAAAACCAAAACAAAGATAAACACCTGTCCCACACTTGTCGGCCTTCCGGCGACTTTCCTCTTACAACAGGCTGGGGTCCTGCCTCGCCTCCATTCCCCGTGCCGGGCTCTTCAGTTGGGGGATTTGGGAAGCCAAATTGCCAGGGTATTACTTCTCCGTCTACTAACTGACTGTGAGCACGCTCCTTAACCTTTTTGTCCTTTAGTTCCTAGGGTTGCAGGGACAGGGTGAAGAATAGTGCGTGGCGCCTAGTAAGAGTTCAGTGTGTTTAGGTCATTAAATATGAAATGCCTGATTTTCATCAAGTTAATTTATAATATCTCAAACAAGAAGCAATGCAAATAATCAGCATTTGCACCGAACTACTGAAACAGTTTTGCTACCTTAAGAGTAGCTTAGGTATGCCAGCAACGAAGAAACCTGGAGAGCACAGTGCTGCAAAATTGGAAAAGGTGTAGGCATATTCCATAGCTGGAGAATTGAATATTTTTCTTGCAAGAAAAGGTCCAAAGCTTAAGAGACATGGTAGTCAATTGGTGCAAGGTCTAAATACAGTAGATGACAGGGAGTTTTCAAGTGTGACTTCTATAGTTTGAGCAGCATTGTTTGACAGAATTTTCTTTCAAGACTATTAACCTGTCTGTAATGACTGATCTCTTCTTGATCGAAAGCATCCTCATTATTTCCCCATTACAGACATTAACTGTAATCTCCTGACCAGGTTTCATGAATCTGCAGTGGCTAATACCAGGGCGGGACCACCAAACAGATACTGATAGCTTTTTTTGATGAATATTTGGTGTTAGACGTTTTGGTCACTTCATCTTATCCATCTGTTGTGGTGCATGCTTGTGATTGTCAGAAAGAATCCATTTTTCATCACACATAACAATATGATGTGGAAAAAAAAAATATGATGTGGAAATGGTTTGCACTTCTGTCTTGACAGCAAAGAAAAGCAAGTTCCAAACAGTTCTCTTTTGTAGCTTGCTTAATTCACACAGAACCCATTATCCAGCTTCTTTACCTTGCTGATTTGTTTCAAATAGTCCAGTGTTACTGGAATAGTAACATCAAACCTTGCTAATAGTGCATGTGTAGTCTGAGACGGATTTGCTTCCACTACAGGCTTTTAGTTCATCATTATCCACCTTGGTCTCACATTGCCCATGTGGCTCATTTTCAATATAAAATCACCAGAACAGAACTTCTCAAAATATAGATGTACTGAACATTTATTCACCACATCTGTCCAAGTTTGTGGATATTTCAAGCTGTGATGCATTGTTTTCACTACGGAACTCATTCAAAAATATGAACTTTGACTTACCCTTAGTTACACAAAAATTGCTCTAAAAATTTTTTTGAAAGATAATCACAAGCCAAACGTGTGTTTGAAAGAATGAGAAGGTACCTTCACAATTTAAAAAAAAAAAGGTGCCAAAGTGAAATGTCAGAGATACCAACTGTCAAACCTAGTACTTAGGAAAACTGGACATTTCTTACTTAATAATTTATTAGCATTATTACTATTTATGTGACAGCAGCTCACATTTATAAGACAGAAATAGTCATGCTCTGCTGAACTGAGGAATTGGACTTAAACACATTTTCACTTGCTTTTATCTATTTTCAATTAATATTTTTAGATTAGTTAACATTTAAGGTATTGCCATTTTGTATTGCTAGCTGAAATGTATGCACCTGCAGATCCTCCCTGTGAACAAATTTAACATTTTTTAAATCTCATAGTTAAAGATCCATCATAAAATATATAGTAAATATAGTTTTTAAAGCAACGGCATTCAAATCATGGTTGAATTAATTTGCCAGTGGATCTTATTTGGGGTACTATTTGCTCTACAGATAGTATTAAAATACGGCACCAATTGAGATACCAGTCTTCATTTTCATTAAGTATTAATAAGTTCTGGACCTTCCTTCAAGGAGCTTTTCCGAATGTTGCCAGTAAAGAGATGAGAAGATAAGATATGCTGCAGTAGGACTACATAGAAGGGTAAGCCTGACCTTGTCTTTCATTCATTTATTACTTTATTTTTGAAAATTTATTTATTGAGCACCTAAACTACTTGCCAATAACTGTTCTTTGTACTAAGGTCAAATGCAAGTCCTTTGGGGCTTGTATTCTGGTGAGAGGAATCAGACAGTAAACATAAAAGAAACCATGTACTTTGCTAGGAGCTGCTATGGAGAAAAATAAATTAAGAAGAGGGGGATAGAGTGGATGTTACAGTTTATATAGTTAGAAGGAAAGGCTTCTTTAAATAAGTGACTTTGAAGAAAAATTCAAAAGAAAGTGAGCAAACCACATGAGAAGCGTGTTTTACAAAGAAGTAACAGTTTTGAGGAAGGAGGCCAGGATACCAGAGCAGCTTGAGGAGTCAATGAACAGGGTGGATAGAGTTGCCGTCAGTACTGATGCAAAGCTTCATTTCTCAATCATACACTATGGACATTTCAGACAGTATAATTTTTTGTTGTGGGGGTTGTGTGCATTGTAGGTTTTTTGGGGGGAGACAGAGTCTCAAGCTGTCACCCTGGGTAGAGTGTGGTGGCGTCAGAGCTCACAGCAACCTCTAACTCTTGCCTCAGTTTTTTTTTATTTTTAGTAGAGGCAGGGTCTTGCTCAGGCTGGTCTCAAGCCCGTGAACTCAAGCTGGTTACTTGTTTCCTTAGCCTCTACCTACTGGGTGCCAGTAGCACCTTCTCCCCTCAGTTGTGGCAACCAAAAATACCCCCAGTCATTGTCACATGTCCCCTGGAGGGCAAAATCACTCCTACTTGAGAACCATTAATATAGAACCACTTCTGTCAAAGTACCTTCTGAGATAATGAAAATGTTCTTTATCTGTGTTGTCCAATACAGTAACCATCAGACACAGGTGGCTACTGAGTTTCTTGTAACATGGTTAGTGTAACTGAGGAACTGGATTTCAAATTTTACTTGAATTTCAATTAAATTTTAATAGCCAACAAGTGGCTAGTGACTACTGTGTAAGATAATATAGATTTAGAACCTTATAGGCTGTCATAAAGACTTTGGATTTTGTCTTTTACTAATGCCTTCATTTCCTTGCCATCTGTTCCTTCAAAGTACCTGCAGGTCCTTGCCTCAGAGCCTTTGCTCTTGTTAGTGGGCTTAATATATTCTTCCCGTAGTATCTGAATGGCTGTTTCCCTTACGTTTTGCAGGTCTTCCTCAAAAGTCATCCTGTCAGAGAGGCTTTCCGTTAACACCATCACCATGCTTACTTATATATTTCCCACTCACTTTTTCTCTATAGCATTTATAATATCATATATGTTTGTCTTAGCTCACTAAGAGAATATGAGCTCCATAAGGCAAGAATTTTTGTTTTTCTTTTCATTACCAGCTACAGAGCCTGGTATATAGTAGGTATACAATTAATATTTATTGAATAAATAAATAGGCTGTGAAGCCATGGGCAGGTTTTAAACAGGAATAGCATGAAGTGACTTATTTCAAACAGGATCACTTTGGCTGCTGGTATGAAGTTCAGATTCAAGGAGGGTAAGGTATAGGCAGGAAGCCCAATTAAGAGACTTAACAATAGTCCAGGTTAAAGAAGATGATGGCTTGAATTAAGGCGGGGGACTTGATAAAAGAGTCAGGGATGACTGCAAAGTTTTGATTGGACAACTAGAGTTGCTATTTATTAGAGAAGGAACTCTAGGAGAAATAAAGTTTCAATGGGGAAATAGTTATCAAGAGCTCAGACTTTCTGGAAAAGTAGTGATGCTTAAGAAGGATTAAATCAAAGAATAAGAGACACTAGAAACAGAGTGAAGAATTGTGAGTAAAGAGAGCAATAATAAAAAATGCATGCAATAAAACAGTATAATGAGGGTAGATAGGATTTTAAATATGGCTGGAGTCAAAGATAAAACAGGAGCTATAACATGTAAAGAAATTTAGCAAAATTACAACAAGAAGAGCTCAGCGCAGGCCCTTCACAGACAATTCTTAGAACCTTGCAATAACAAGTGTCCCCTTTTAACAGATCAGGGGAGCTCAGTAGGATAAATAGTACCTACCTGCTTAGCTCTCCACAAATACAAAATTGCCATGTTGGAATTCAAGTACAACTGATCTCCACACCTCTTTGTTCCATTTCCATTCAGTCATTTACTGGTAGAGTTTCACTTAAGCTAAATACTTTTGGAACCCAGAAAAAAAAAAAAATCCCTACATTTAGAGCAGTTTGGGGTATCATTCACCCAATAGTAGTTACTTAAGCACTATTAACAAGAGGCTTCTTTAAATGTCCTGCAAACAGTTTCTAAGAAAGCTCTATGAATTTAAGGGAAATAGTTTACCTTCTTGGGAAATATGAAGAACCTGGTCGCTTTAGATACGTAGTTTCCAAACTTTAACTTTTATTATAATCACCTGGAGGATTTGTTGAATGATAGCCTGGTCACCCACCTGACCCACCTGACCACAATTTAGCATTTCTATCAAGTTCCCAGGTGATGCTGATTCTGCTGCTCCAGAAACCACACTTTAAGAATCACTGCTAAAAGGGCCAGGTGCAGTGGCTCATGCCTATAATCCTAGCACTCTGAGAGGCAGAGGCAGGTAAACTGCTTGAGCTCAGGAGTTTGAAAAACAGCATGAGCAATAATAGTGAGACCCCTTTCTCTATTAAAAATAGTAAAACTGAGGCAAGAGGATGGCCTGAGCCCAAGAGCTTGAGGTTGCTGTGAGCTATGATACCACAGCACTCAGGATGCCAGTGTGAGACTCTTGTCTCAAAAAAAAAAAAAAAGAATCACTGCCAAAAGGTGATGAAACATCAGTTATGTCTGTAACAAGGCTTCATTCTTTGTCTCTGAAACCACTGATCTTCAGGCAAGTCTGACTCTATTTGAACATACTATATCCACTCATGCTGTACATTTTTAGGGAAAACAGCTTAACAGAAAGGAAAAGTGGTGTTAGGACACATCGAATTTTTAAGTTGCACCTCTCCATTTATTAGTTATGTGATTTTCATCAAATTAACCTTTCTGAACCTTACTGTCTAAAGAGAGTTGTTTTAACAATTAGAGGTAGCATACATATGTAAAGTAACTGTACAAAATAATTTATTAACATGGATGCCATTTCTTCCCTGGTGTCCAGCACCCATCAGTGAAGTCTGAACTTCTCTTCTACTTTTAAATTTTTATGCCATGTAATTTTGTTTTGTCGCTATTACACATCAGATGATTCCAGAAATCAGTACGAATTTTATATTAAACTATGAAAAGCAACTTGACTTGGTTTCTTGAAAGCTTACTTAGTAATAATATTTGCTAACCATAATTCAAGTTTCAGAAAAGGAAAATAGTTATCTAATCTCCAGCAAGTTTGTCTAAATACACCAGTACATTTCCTTGTTCTGAAGATGGAATGTATTCAGCCTAAGATTAAATGACCATAAACCAGACTGAGAAGTTTAAATCTCAGCCCTAGAATATTTCGATAACTTTCTTACAGCATTTCAAAGTATATATTTGTAATAGTACCAATTACCTTAACTCACTATCTGTCCTTTCGTTTGCAATGCTATCTTCATTGCATCACAAACAGGTACTTTTTCTATTTATCAGCCTCACTTTTTCCAGTTGCATATTATAGCAAGCAACATAGGATTTCCCTTTGTTAGTGAACAAAAAAAAGTAGGAGCCCTCATATGCACAGGTAACACTTTTGGTTACAGATTATTAATTGACCTAAACATTTCCCTATTGAAATACTTTCAAGGAAGTAATTTTCATCAGAAGCTCTTTATCTTTGAAGAATTACCAGTACAAATAAATCCATTTACTTCAACTGTTTTCCCTTTGGAGAGTTCTGGTATTTAATTCTTTTATACCTATTAGATTTGCAGAGACACTGAAACCACTTACCTGAAATGACTTATAGTAATCAGAATTCTATTATTCTTACATATGGATATTATTTAAAATGTCCAAAGACTCTTTTTTGTAAAATTTTAGATTTTCTATGTTTAAAAAAGTCACTCAATAATCTGAATATGGTAATAATAACTGAAACACCCCAATAAGACATAATATAAATCTCCCATTTAATATATACCTTAAATAAGTCTAATTACTTTTGAAGGCCATGTGCTAACCTATATACAAATTGAACACTTGATTACCAACAAGGACAATGTTTTATTGAACAAATCTATGTACAGTACAAAAAATTTCTTGAAATGAGACACTATTGTTGATTTATTGCAGTTCAATGGCTCAGTTTTAATTTGTACTTTTATAAAATGCAAAGTAAAATAATTTAATGTTCAACAAGGAAGCACAAATTTCCTTTCTTGCTGAATCTGTAATATCTTTCACATATTAACAATTCCAAAATGCATATGCAGCATTTACTCATTCTGAAAAGGTGTTTTACAGTACCAAATAAATTAAAAAATAAACACTATCATCCCTTTTAGATTTTTCATCCATACAACAGTATTAAACCAAACATGAAAGGGGTACGGCTGAACCTTCAGTGTGATTTGAAAAGAATCACATTTTCAGAGATAAAAGTTATCTATGCATTATATAATTTGTGGTTTTAAAAAAATGAATATGGCTAAAGCCCAAAGTACCAGTGTCCTTGTCCACGGAAATTCCTGTTTTCAACTTCCTCCATAATATCTGAGCAGCAAAAATTCAGATTTGCTATTTTTTCTTGACCTTACTTATACATGCAGAAAGTTAATATTTAATTTTTTGAAAGACATTTTTATTTAAAAACAAGGATTTGAAACTTGGTCCATGTAAGATATATCCTGAAGACAGGAACAGAAAGGAAGAAAGAGAGAGAGAAAAATCAGAGGAATAAAAAGAAAGCTTCCTTTTCTTCTGAATCTGAAATTAGAACTGTTGGAAGTTTATGCACCCTAAGTAAGCAAGACGATTTATGTTTTAGATGACAGACATAACAAAATGTACACTTTCTTTCAATAGCCATTATTTGAGAAGTATACAAATAAGGAGGTTAAAACAGTGTGGCCAAACAGAATTTTATAAAACATTCTTTGGTTTAGTTATATATAAACCAACTTGATCTCAATCTTTTAGAAATAGTTTTCTCTTAGTAACACAGAAGTAGAAAGAAACCTCAAATTAAAGACAAAAAAAAAAAGTAGAGTATGTTTAAAACATGTTTGCATGAATTTCTCAAATTAGCGAAAATTTAACACTTTATGGGCATGGATTATGTCAATGGTCACAACTTGTAAAAAATAAAAATTAAAGATATAAAATGTTAAGTTGTTAAACTTCTGGAAAATATATAAAGCAGAAATTACATTTCAAAAAAAAAAATTCATTGTCCAAATAAATTAGTTTCCAAACAGACTTTTTATTACAAGATGTACTTTTAGAATGCACTGAAATAAACTTAATTATTACATTTTTAGTATCAGGAAAAATGGAAAACTTTTTTTTAGTTAACCTTAAAGAAAGGATTTAAACATTTGATTATGAGTTGTATTTAGTTATCTGTTATCTAAATGTAAGTTCCACAGCCTAATATAGGCTACATAACAAAAACAAACTTAAATTTGGAATGGGCATATGACCATCATTGCATAGTAGTGAATGCTAAAAATAAATAAACTAATAAAATTGGGAAATATTTTTAGATCATTTGCTCTACCATGACCTGGAAATTTTAATCTAATACAATCTGGGTGCTGCCCTGGAAGAAATGTCCCTCTTCTGGTAACCTCATTCAAGAAGTTCTAATACTGTCATATTGATAATAGGATCTGATGAGGATTATCTGCTTTAATCAAAACCCTCTCTCGTTTAGAATAACTGGAATATTTGTTTGACATGGGTATACATTAGTAGGTCTGTTTTTAAAGAATTTGCCTTTTATTTTTGTTATTTTTATCTCTGGTTTATATGAATACATCATTAAGTAAAAGGAGGTCTTTAAGAATCCTCTTTTCAATAATGGACAAATGGAAAACATCTGAGAGGGTTTTTTAAAAAACATTATTTTAATAAGTTATTGACTGTAAAGTTAAAGCCTTACTAGTCACTAAGGAAAACAATACATCAGTGTATCTCTTATTGTGTTCTTGCTGTGCAAATTTTTTTGTAAATACTTTCTTTTATATATAAAAATCACTATTCAGACCAAATTTATCACTAATGAATAAAAAAACAGTAGTATGGCTTATTTTAGAATTAACTCTCCTAATTGAGTAAAATCAATGAATTCTCAACCTGATTCTTAGCTGACAGAGTTTTTAAGCCAGTTATATTTATGGGACTGTTCTTAGATAACTCACATTAATGTCTAAAGGACCTTACTATGAATCGTCAAGCAATGTCCTATACTATATACAAGCAGAAATATCCCAGTGTGCTTTTACCATTATTCACATTGAAGAATTTCCAATTCATTGTTTTCCTTCAACTATATAGCATGTCATCATATTACCTCCTATCTCTCCCGAGTTACTGATGGTTCCTTTTCTACTTAATCAACACTGCTGTCTTTCAGATACAACTGAAAGATATGTAATACAAAAGTTGTTGGAGGAAGGTTCAATCAAGAGCTTATTAGCAAAGCACTATTTCTTTGTTTTTTTCATTTTCAAAGCTGGCATGCCATTAATTGATCAATCTTTAACCTAGTTAAATTATCTGGAAATAAGTTATAATCTTTAATAGATAACATGATGGTAAGTTTTATTTTCATGTATCAGTTTCAAAATCAAAACCCAAATCAAATAGCAATGGTTGCTTAAACTATATTTGACCAGAAGGGAAGACATAATCTGATTATGTATTATAAGAAAACAAATCTCATTTGTAGAATAAAATAAGTTATATTATTGTAAACCCCCCCCCTTTTAATAATGGATTAACTTTTCCCTTTGTAAGGCCATAGCTGGTTTTTCTGACTAGTTGCCTGAACATGTTTCTCACATAAGCGAAACTGAACATGCTGCTATTAATCATCATAAACTTTTTTTTTTTTTTAAATGTGGTTTTCTGGAAAACTGGTACTTTGGGAGTTTTATAATAACCCTTTTGGAGTCTAAGCCAGCACATCTCCTCTGAGTTCATTCTAGAAAATGTGCTTTGTCTTTAGTAATCCGAGACCACTCTAAAATTAAGGCCATCAGAGAAATAGCAAACTGATGATGCATTCATTTTCTTATAGTGCTTTTTTCACACTACTGCTTGATCGACAGATCTTTCTGAAATATTTTTATCAGGCACCTGTAAAACAGAACACATCTGTTAATTCAAAATTTATAAATGTTCAAATGGAATTCTATGTCAGATTCCTGTTTAATTTATTAATATTAATAATATTAACAGGCAAGGTTTTCTTTTGCTCATTTTGTTTTTCAATTACTTTCTCGTTCTTTTTTTACATCTATTTTTATAACAGAGACTCAACTTCATTTGATTTATGTTCTGGCATGCAAATGAAAAAACATTTCCATCAAAATTACTTTGTTTCTAGAACTTTTATTACATGAAACTTAGAATGAAGAAAAGTCTCTGGGCTCAGTGACCATAATTCAGTGGTTAGAGCACCAGCCACATACATGGTGACTGGCAGGTTCAAACCCAAAGTTACAATGACAACTACAACAAAAAAATAGCCAGGCATTGTGGCAGGTGCCTATAATCTCAGCTACCTGGGAGGCTGAGGCAAGATAATCGCTTAAGCCCAAGAGTTTGAGGTTGCTGTGAGCTGTGATGTCGCAGCAGTCTACCAAAGGCAACATAGTGAAACTCTGTCTCAGAAAAAAAAAGGAAGAAAAGTCTCTGGTCTGATAGTATGAGTATAATTAAAGAATATAAAAAAATTGTTTAAGTTGTGGCTTGCACAAGGTCAAAGCCCTAGCTCTGCAAATTCATTTGTGAATTTCAGTTGCTTGATCTATAAAATAGGAAAAGTAATATCACCTCATAATGATTAGTTACAGGGTAGTACATACTATCTGTGCTATACAAATGTCAACTTTAACCTCAAAGATCTACGATAGTTATACTTATGGCATTTTCTATTTCTAGAGATATATCTACCAAGAAGACAGAAGACTTACTTTCATCATCTGAATCAAATCCAAAGAGTGTCTGACATTTCTTTTGTGCAAGGTGAGCCTCAAGTGCTTCTGCGTTACAGTAGGTGGTCAGGCATTTGCCACATCTTAATCTTTTCACTGATTTTTTATAAATGTTATCTTGATCAGAACAAGCATCTACTCTATCAGTCACAAATTTTCTGCGTTTTGGCATACTCAGATACCGTTCATCAAGGTAACTGGGAGGCAATGGTCTGACATATGGTTTTGTTAAAATTAAGCCATATGTAGTATGTTCACTTGACAGATTTGGTTTGGAAGGTGCCTGAGATACTGGCAAAGTATTATGTTCTTGTGGTATAGCATTGGATAAAATGGAACCATTTTCTGTCCTAATTCTACTTGTATCAATTTTTAAAGCAGGATCTGATGAAACTAAAGGCGTTTGCTCTGTTTCACTGTGTCCATTAACTAAATCCCTACTAGTACAAATATTTTCAGAATTTGGCTCTATGTCAGGCATCTTTTGGTCTGTGAAGCTTATATTTGAAACAGTGTCATCAGAATATTCATTCCCATTCTGAACTAAACTGTCTATTTTCTTTTCCATACTTTCTATACGTGTCTTTGGTTCTGGAGAATCTTTCCTTGATTTACTAGTAGAAACTGGCAAAGTAACAGTTTGTTTCTCATTACTACATGAGTCTTTTTCCTGAAGATTGGGGTTTGAGTCTGTATGAACATCCCAAAGAATTGTTTCACTTGGTTGTGCCAATGATTCTGGTGTTTTACTTAAATAGTGCTGAGCTTCATGTTCATATAGCAGAGGAAGATCTTCGAAAAGCTCGTGGCACTCTGGGAAACTACACTGAGCTTGAAATATGCTATGACTTTTTGTATGCTGGGCAAGTTGGAATGGCAGCTTAAATGACTCATTGCAATTAAAATGCAAACAAAAGTACACATTTGGATAGCTGTGTCTATTAAGGTGATCTACAAAATGTTGAGAATCTTCAAATTGCCTTTGACAAAATTTGCATTTTCCTTTGCTCCATTTCATTACTGTTTGTCGCACATTTAAATCAGTTGGATGTACAGTCATTGCATGTTTATTTAGAAATCCAATTCTTTTAAAAATCCTCACACAGCCAAGAGCAGGGCACTTAAAGTTTCCTTCTTGATCTGTGGCATAAATATCTTTTGGATGGCACACAGTTCCATTGATTTTATGAAGTATTGAAGTTTCTTGATTCAGATCATAATCATCTTCTTCATAATCACCTTCTTCATCTTCCTCCTCCTCATAATCATCCTCATATTCTGGTGGAGGCTTTGAGACATTTAAAGAAGTATCAGGACTCCCATTTTCAACAATGTTTTCAGTAACATTCTCTGGTACACTTAGAGGAATTTCAATGAATTCAGCTACATGCTCAGTAAGGACTTCTTTATTTCCATTGCCAGAAGCAGTAAGAGTTCCTACTTCCAAATCCTTACTATCAGAATTTCCATTTTCAAGAGAAATGGAAGAATTAGAACAATTTATTTCTTCCAGAATAGTAATTTCCTGATCATCTGATTGAGATGCAGCAATTTGCTGCCTCTGTATTTTCTTAACATGATTCTTTAAATGCTTCTGCATAAGTCCTCTATTTCTAAATTTCCTACCACATATTACACACGAAAAACTGCCTTTTTTCTGATGAGCCTGGGCATGCCTTACAATGTGACCACCTAGAAATTCCTTATTACATAACATACACCGATGTCTTGGGACATTGTGATCTACTTTGGAAGTATTAAGAGCTGTAAGGTTTTTCTTCGTATTAATATGACCTTTAGATTGCACTACAGATGTATCATCAAAATCAGTCTCTCCAGTGCTCTGATCTGTAAGAGAATCAAGCTGTTCATCGAAACCTTGCTGTTCCACTGTCTTTTTTAGATTACCTGCAGAATTTTCCAGTGTACTTTCATTTAGAAATCTCACTGCTGATGTATCACTCAGTAATGCTACACAGTTTTTCTTAATCATAACAAAGTTCCAAAATTCAGGATCAAAAAACAATCCTTTTTTCAAAATTGGAAGTAACTCAAAACGAACACGATTTTGAACACTACTGGTGCCTTCATTATATTCTTCATCTGGACGTTTGTAAAGCTCTTCAACAGTATGATAAGCTTCTAAGGAGCGCTCAAGAAAAAATATTGAGAGTGCACAAATCCTGAGGATCTCCAAATCATTTGGCAAAAAATGTGCAATTGTTTTATAAATCAGACATTTAGTTTTGGGATCATCATGAAGGTCGAGTTGCAGAGCACAACCACAAATTTCAACACAAATTTGCAAGCCTTCTTCTTCAACCTGTAAAAATAAAAATATTACTACTAAATTTTTTTAAATGATTATACCAACTGGTCTGTCTCTGAAACAAAAGACGAGTAAATAGTATTCCACTGTGCAATTTTCCTCGTTTAACTTTATAAATATATATCTTTTTTTTAAATGTGAGAATAATCTGGAAGAGATAGCATTTTTAACTTCCAATTTATTTAATTTTCAAGTTTGATGAGCCCTAATAATCATAATATGAAATACCTCATAAACTTATGATCATTAAGATTTCTTATAAATCTGGACCCCCATTTTTAATTTTAGGTATCAATTTCACATTCTTTGGCAAGAGGGTTATTTGATATATATTAACAGATCTGCCAATATTTCCATGTTAAGAACTAGATTTTTTTAAAAACTTCTTTGGAAGCCAGAATTATATATAAATTTTATTATAAAAATTATATATATAATTTATATAATTTATATTATAAAAATTATATATATAATTCTGGCTTCCAAAGAAGTTTTTAACATATAAACACACACACACACTGCTTTTTTTTTTTTGAGACAGAGCCTCAAGCTGTCACCTTGGATAGAGTGCTGTGGCATCACAGCTCACAGCAACCTCCAATTCCTGGGCTCAAGCGAGTCTCCTGCCTCCGCTTCCCAAGTAACTGGGACTACAGGCACCCGCCACAACGCCCCGCCATTTTTTGGTTGCAGCTGTCATTGTTGTTTGGCAGGTCCAGGCTGGAATCGAACCTGCCAGCTCAGGTGTATGTGGTTGGCACCTTAGCCCATTGAGCCACAGGCGCTGAGCCGCACACACTGTTTTTAATTTTTATTTACTTATTTTTTTTAGATAGGATCTTGCTGTATTGCTCAGGGTAGAGTGCAGTGGCATCATCATAGCTCTCTGCAACCTCAAATTCCTAAGTACAAAGTATCCTTCTGCCTTGGCCTTCTGAGTAGCTGCGACTACACGTGGCACTACTGCGATTTTTCCATTTTTTGTAGGGACAGAGTTTCACTATATTGCTCAGACTGGTCTCAAACTCTTGTCTCAAGTGATCCTCCCACCTAAGCCTCCCAAAGTGCTAGAATTATAAAGTAAATATAGGCCATACCACCAAGCCTATACTTATTTTGCTAATTACTTATCCAAGTAAGAGGGAAATGTGACCCACACAAAGAAGGCAATTATCATCTTTCAAGCTTAATAAGGTGTTGGAATAATAAGCTTACTATAAGTTATCTGAATATTACTCAAGCTTTTAAACTTTCACTTATGACTCCAAGATAGCTGCATCAGCTTTTACTTGGGAATATGTTATCAATCCATCTTAATTCAAGTGTGAATAATGCCTCTAGTGGTTTGGAATAATCTAAATGCTTGTTTGAATAGGAAGAGATACCATAGTGATATCACTTTAAAATCACTTATGTATGTATATATGTCATATTGCTTGCATATGGTATATTACAGATTACAGGGAAGAATACTACCTTGCCAGCCTCATGACTTCATAGCCCCTTATGTGCTATGTAACCTTGCTGAACTATTTACAGTTTTATAGTTCTATAGCTCCACAGGCAGACCTTAACTTTGTACATTCAACTACCACTTTAGCTGGCAAACTCCTACTGATCTCCTATTCATTCTTTGAGAATAAGTTCTATACAGAATCTGTATATTTTTCTCTCTAGTCATTCAGCTCTCTGCCCTGAGGTATAATTCAAATTCCTATTCTTTCCACTGAGAGTAACTTCTATCTAAAATATATTTACATATTGTTTTCATAACTGTCTATATATGTCCTCATACCCTCTCCCCCAAGTTTGAATTCCTAAATTACAGGGGATGGTGTCTCATTTTTTTATATCCCCCTATAGTTAGTGTAGAAGTTTGCATACAGTGACCTCTGAATAAAAGTTTGCAGAATGAATGGGAATCAGATCTATCTCATTGACTTTAGTTTGCACCTATAAATCCATCATCTCCTGCTTGGAATCTTTCCTAAGTTCATATTTCTTATTTCTAAGTGTCTACTACATAATTAGATTTTCCCACTTCAATTTTCCAGATACAGCAAATTTAAAATCCATTCATTCAAAACTGAATTCCTTTTTTTTTCTCCAAAGTTCTATCTACATCCTCTATCTTGTCTCACAAAATTATGATGTATGCAGATACTCAAACTGAAAAATTTTAGGGTCATAAGAAGGATCAAAAAAATCCTTTAACAGTCCCAGGATATTTATGAACTTAAGTTCCAACTTTTAGTGACATATTAATATTTAGTCCCTTTAAATATCCAACAACCACTCCCCCAGATACACAGTCCCTCCTGTTAGTCTCATCTCCCACCCACTTCCTCATGTTTCTCCATTACCCTATTAATGTCACCAGATGGTTATAAAAAATATAGTAAAATAAGGAAAAAGAGCTCTGTAAAATTCTCCAAAAATGTTAATATTACTCTCATCATTCAAAACCAGACTTTTCAGATGCCATCAATAATGTCTTTTAATGTCATACAAGATTATTAACTTTGCCTCTTTTCATAGCACCAAGGCAAATGAATGATCTACTCTATCACATAAAAGTGTATTTTATCAGAGTCTAAATTATTAAACATCATTTTAATATTTATTTCATCTTCAAATTTTCTTTTATATTTCTTAGGTTGTACATGTGAAAATAAGAAAGCCCTGTGGTAACTGGCAAAACCTCACTAAAATAACAGTATGTCTCAACTTTTGGTGGAAATGAAATCATATGTTTAAAAAAGTACATCTTCATTTTTAAAAATAAAGTTTTATGGGTGATTCTAATGAACATCAAATGTTAAGGCATGTTTTGCAGCATAGTTTGTTTCCCTTTTTTTTGGCAGAGGGAGTGGTTAAATTTGACAATGTATTTGACTGACATTAGCAAAGTAAATTAAAAAGAAAAAAGAAAAAAACTTCCAATACAAAGCTTCTAACTTGTATCATGGAAATATGATCACTACATGGTCATACATCTAATGAGTGATATCATAATGAATGTAATAAATGTAAAATATGTAAGAAAAAATAAAATATAGTATTAAAGTATTAAAATATAAAGTATTTATAGTATTATAAATGTAAAATACATAAGAATTAAAGTATACATGCTAAAGTAACCTACATAAACATTCAGTTAAATGAAACTACATAAAATGTAAACTGCCCTTATCTTGTCTTTGTATTCAAAGTCCTACTAATAATTTTAAGGGAAAAGTTGAAAAGATCTGCAGGATTCATTTTCTTTCTTTCTTTTTTTTTTGAGATAGGATATTGTTCTGTCACCCAGGCTGGAGTACAGGAGCCTCATCACAGCTTAATGCAGACTTGAATTCCTGGGCTCGGCCATACCCAGCTAATTTTTCTAATTTTTTTTTTTTTTTTCTGCAGTTTTGGCCGGGGCTGGGTTTGAACCCACCACCTCCAGCATATGGGGCCGGTGCCCTACTCCTTTGAGCCACAGGTGCTGTCCCTAATTTTTTTTTTTTGGTAAGGACAGGGTCTCACTCTTGCTCAGGCTGGTCTCAAATTTCTGCCCTCAAGAGATCCTTAACCTCTCAGTGCTACAATGATAGGCTTGAGCCACTGCTCCAGGCCAGCAGCGTCTATTTTCATTTCTAGGTAAGACTGATATGTATAACCTGTACTTACTTGCAAGTACCCCAAGAAAAACTTGATTCAGGAGTATTTTTAATGGTTTTTTACAAATACATCAAAAAAGAAATTCAACCTGTCATTGAATTTAAAAAAAACAACTCAGACTTCATTAATCTTTTTCACATAAATACCAAACTTAGAAATGAAACTAAATTTCTCTGTGACAGTGAATAGGTATAATCTATAGGTATATAAAGTTCATTTGTAGATTAATTAAGATTCTACAAATGGGATTTAGAATTACGTTAAAAGTAACAAATTTAATTATAAGAAAAGAAATGATAGCTTCTAATAGAACCAACTGTTCCCACATTAAATTTTAAGACACACAAAAAATGGTTTTGTTTTTTTTTTCTTTCTTCAGTTTTTTTTTCTCTTACATATACCTTTTGTCCATGTTGGAAGTCTGGAGTTCGGGGAGAAAAAGATGCAATATATATGTAGAATATGGCCTTAAAATCCTCCCTCTCTTCAATTTGATAACTGAATAAAATTTATCATAAGAATTAAGTTTCATTAAGCTGTTATTTAAATTTAATTTAAAATTCAAGGGATAAATATGTCCTATTTACCTCATCTTTAATGATTTTCATGAAAGGAAATATGACTCTCACATTAGTTGCTGTTCTTAGAAGCTGGTAACATTGATCTACAAAAACTTGTTTTGAAGGATTAGATTTAAGCTGTAGTTTACTCCATATGAAAATCAACTCCCTGTAAATGAGAAGAGAAGAGAAATATCAAAAATACATTTTACTCAAATACAAACATTATAATTCTTTTATCCTGATTCTCTACTGCCCTGGGTAGAATGTATGGACATAAATGTGTACTATATTCACTACACCCCAACCTATTTAAATTGGGAGAAAAGAGAGAGACCAGAAATTATACATTTGTAGTAATAAGGAATGAATTCCAGCCCATATGCAGGCTTACCTAAGATATCTCTAGTATTAGATCAAAACAAATTCTAATCCCAATGTACTGATAATGATGTTATTTTAAAACATAATAAACTTTAACCTTTAATTAATACCTAGTTGCAAACTTAAGAAGAAATGGTTCATATTTTTCATTTTCTAGTAAGATAACAAAAGCATTAAAGTATTAAAAGATATCAAAAGATAAGTACATTATAGTTTTGGTTGTGAAATTGTATGTTTTAGGTCAACTGCTTTGCCATTAAGATGTAGTACTTTTTTTTTTTTTTTTTTATAAAGACAGTATCTCACTTTGTCTCCATGGGTAGAGTGCCATGGCATCATACCTCACAGCAGCCTCAAACTCTTGGGCTCAAATGATCCTATTGCATCAGCCTCCCGAGTAGCTGGGACTACAGGCACCTACCACAACACCCGGCTAGTTATTCTACTTTAAGTACAGATGGGTTCTTGCTCTTGCACAGGCTGGTCTTGAACTTCTGAGCTCAAGCAATCCACCTGCCTCAGTCTTCCAGAGTGCTAGGATAGGGGGCATGAGCCACCACAATGGCAAGAAGTAACACTTTTCAGAAGAAAAGCTATGCACCATTTAAAGTATTTCATAAATAAGATGGTCAAAAATATGGTCAAGGTTATTAGAGGAACAAAGATAGAAGCAGTGAGTTTAGAGGAAAAAGCAAATAAATTATAAGATATAGTTGATATATTTGAATTATTTGAATATTATATTTTAGCAAATTTAGAATTCTTTCAAATATGCCATAAAAGTACACAAAGTATTGTAATCTAAAAGTATTAAAATAACTGATGAAAATGTTTTTTATAAAAAGTGATTTACTGAGCATGTACTTTGAGCCCAGCACATACAGGGATTAAATAGACAGCTTGATTACCGTTACAAAGGTACACACAGTCTACTCAGAAGAGGTAACACAGAAAACACAAAATTCCACGTGTATGAAAACTCCACGTCTATTTCATACTGTGTGGGTGTTCCTTAAGTTTCAGTCTATCACCCACTTTTTTTTTTTTTTTTTGGCACACATGCTCCTTTAGAACATTCACCAGGTTTCCTATCTTCCTTGGAGTTGCTAGCTCTGACTTCTTCCCAGTTAATCCACTTAGAACTAAAACTATTCCTACAAAATGGATGATCATTTCCTAGATCAGTCAGTGAATATTCTTCTGTCCTTTGGGGTTCTGACCTGTTTATTTTCTTTTTTTTCTTCTTTTTTTTGAGACAGAGTCTCACTATGTTGCCCTCTGTAGAGGCTATGATGTCACAGCTCTCAGCAACCTCAAACTCTTGGGGTTAAGTGATTGTCTTGCCTCAGCCTCCCAAGTAGCTGGGACTACAGGTGCCTACCACAATGCCTAGCTATTTTTTTTTTTTTTATTGTTGTTTAGCTGACCCAGGCCAGGTTGGAACCTGCCAGCCCCAGTGTACGTGGCCGGTGCCCTCGCTGCTGACCTACAAGTGCTGAGCCATATTTTCCAGTATCTTTATGTTTCAATTATATTTTTACTCTCAGCTATGGCATTCTTTCTCAATATTACCATCTTAGGCCCCTTGACTTTACACATGTATTTCTACAGCAGGTGCTAACCTGATCTGTTTCCAGCCTACCTCATCATTTCATTTAGTGTTTATTCAATATGCTCTATAGTGTTAATAGCAATATAAATATGGGTTGTGGAGTCAGAAGGCTTAGGATTTGAATCTTATATTCTCTTCTAGGTTGGTCTCCTCGCTGTCAGTTAAACTGTTTCATTTACTTTCATTTTTATTTATGCTGGTTGCTCTGCTTTAAAAGTATTTCTTCATTTCTAAGAGGAACTTACCTTTCAAAGGCCATATCCTGCATGAGTACCCCAAAGTGATAACTACTTATCCACTGATTTTGTGTCTTTTATATGCTTCCTTGTTTTGGAGTGAGCAACCCTTTTCTGAGAATCACCCTAACATACAGAGTAAAATCCCAAAGGCCATTTCTCTTATGTGACTGCCCCCTTCCTACCTGAGGATATTAATTCAGAGGCAGGAAACTGACCAGTCAGGCCAGAGTACCTGGGATGTTCTCAACTCTAAACTATGAAGCTTGAGGACTCTGTGTTCCTGCTGATCTGTAGCCAGAAAAACTGAAGCCAACTGACAGAAAAGACAAATCAATTTTTGAAAAACATTTGCAATCTCAGTGTCCCAGGTAGCAGTTACCTTTGAAGCCTATATCCCTGCCCTTCCTGTGGCTCTGTTACACCTTTGTATCCTTTCAATAAATACTGTTTTTTCCCTGTACTAGTTTAGGAACAGATACTGTGAGACTGATTCGTATAAATTCCAACTCTTTTTTATACTAGGTATACGACTTTTATCTTTTATGTATCTTTTTCTTTTTTTTTTTTTTTTTTGAGACAGAGCCTCAAGCTGTCACCCTGGAGAGAGTGCTGTGGCATCCCAGCTCACAGCAACCTCCAATTCCTGGGCTCAAGTGCGTCTCTTGCCTCTGCCTCCCAAGTAGCTGGGACTACAGGCGCTGCCACAACGCCTGGCCATTTTTTTTTTTTGGTTGTAGCCGTCATTGTTGTTTGGCGGGCCTGGGCTGGATTCGAACCCGCCAGCTCAGGTGTACGTGGCTGGTGCCTTAGCCTGTTGAGCCACAGATGCCGAGCCTATTGTTTTCTTTTTTAATACATAAAAGTTGGAATTATTCCTACTCAACATTTAAAAAAAAAAAAAGTAAGAGAAATCAGTGAAACACCTAGGTGAATACATGGTATATACTGATGTTTAAAAAATCAAAAGTTTCCTATTTTCATTCCTTGCCTTTGTAATCCTTATTTTTAACCAAATATCTTAGTTGATATCTGTCAAAAATTGTATTCCTAATGCTGAAAGCATTAAGAGGAAGCCTCTTTAGAAGGGATGCTTTATAAGGGAAACTATAGACATGGAATGAAATAAAAGATAAGAGTAGGCACTCAAAATAAGGGGTATTGTGGTGGAGAGAGGGTAATTGGTGGGGCCAATACCTATGGTGCATCTTAAAAGGGTACAGGAGAAACTTATTAAATGCAGAATACAAATGTCTTCATACAATAAATAAGAAAATTCCATGAAGGGTATGTTAAACAGTTTGATGAAAACATTTCAGATTGTATATGAAACCAGCACATTGTACCCCTTGATTGCACTAATGTACGCACCTATGATTTAATAGAAAAAAAAGGGGGGGGTATTTTATGAAAAAATGAAATATAGATTAAACAAGATAAACAGATTAACTATGTTTAAGAAGACATAGCATATCTCTTCAGATTTTAAAACAAAATACTAGCTGGAAATCCATTTAATAGCATACAAGTGAATATTTAACATATTAGAAATGTATATACTATTTTCCAACTTGTTCTAAAAAATAATTTGAGACTCTTTACAAACATTCTTATGGCATACAATGATTTTTTTTTAACAGAGTTCTTATTTCTTTTTGTCTCTGTTAAGTCAGAGGAAAAACTGACAAATAAAATGGTTATCCTAGGTCCTAATAAGTTGGACAGGGCAACTTGTAAAGATTTTACCTTTTGAGCAGGCAAAGAAAAATCTTAGGATATGGTTATGAAGCTTCATTTCACTGGATTTAGAACATGGATCTCAGGTTTTATTTGTACATAGCCTACACTTAGGCAAAATCTTCTAACACAAAGCCCATTTAAGTGTAGAATGTCCCATGTAACTAACTTACTGAATATTGTACTGAAAGTGCTAAACAGAATGGTTGTAGTTGCACTTGCTATGGTTTCTACCAAACCAATGGTAGAACATTGCTTTTGCACCATGGTAAAGTTGAAAAGTCGATCTATCATCAGCAGAGGTGATGTAGACCTCATAGCAGACCATCTGTCTATACACAGTCATAGACATTCTATAGAGGAAAATTATTTCCTGAGAAAAGGTTGAGAGTCACTGCCAGGAGAAGGAAAGGCCCAAAAGGGACAGCAGCCCAACCCTGTCAATGAAACTCCTAAACCTGAAAAAGCTAACTTACCAATATAAATTCAATAATGATAATAATTAAAGAGATGAAGTCACAAGTAGACTATCATCTATGAGATATAGCAGGCAAAGGAAAAGACTAAGAAACATACTTGTATGCACCAAACAAAAGAGAAAACTAAGAGTAACCCACTATACATTTCCACTATACTCTTAAGTTTTCTCTTTTGTTTGGAAATGTATAGTGGGTTACTCTTAGTTTTCTCTTTTGTTTGGTGCATACAAGTATGTTTCTTAGTCTTTTCCTTTGCCTGCTTTATCTCATAGATGCAAAAGGCTATCCATCAACATTACCAAATAGAAACCAAAACAAACACACAAGTAGCTTCTAACCGTTACCCAAGTTACAAAAATTAGATCATCAAGAAGATGTACATTGGAATTTTAATGAAAACAAAAAATAAACAAAAAGCCCTGAAAACCTGATAGTCTTCTTTTAGAAAACCAAAAGGGCAGGTTTAATGAAGCACATACATTTCCTTTTAGAAACACAGTAAACATAGAAACATGTCCTTTAGAAAACATAGTACCTATTAGTGTACAAACAAATTTCCCAGGTAGCTAGCTAATGTAGGATTCTAGTACATTCTGTGTAACTAGTAACACAACCATAAATTTGTCTAGTTTCTGAGAAAGGGGGCTATACCAAGATAAATGATGTTTTTACAATACATATATTTTTTCAAACTTGACACCTAATAAGTAATGTTTAACAGCAGGAGCTGTGAGTCAGGCTGCTTAGGTTTGAATCCTGGCTTCACAATTTATTAGCTGAATGGCTTGAGCACAATATTATATGCATCATAAAATTGTTAGATTAAATTAAATGATGCATAAAGAGGTAACTCAGCAAATCTTAGCAGCTGCCATTATTATTAGCAATGGGGTTAGTAGCTTGCCCCCACTGGCTTGAGATGAAGCAAAAATGGACTGTCAGTCTGGTTCTGACCACAGAAAGGGAAGGTGAATGGCAAGCTGGCTCATAGAAAGCTGGGATGAAACAGACAACACAAATCTTGTAGGCTGAAAAGAATCCTACTCTTCAAATTACATTAAAAATCAACTTTTAAAAGCAAGAAAAAAGACCCTGGTTTTCAGAAATGCAGAGGACAGACCAAAGAAATAGGAGGGCAAGCTATCAGAAAGAACCCTGGCTACTCAAAAGGAAAGGCTGAAAAGGAGGTTAAACTCAGCTTCTATTCTTGGAGGGCATATTTAGCCAGGACCCAGAAGATAGGCCCGATGTTATTTTTAAGGTCCTTATTGAGTACAAAAAGGTTAGCCAAGATAAAAAGAAAATGAAATAAATAAAAAGAAATATATATACACACATGCACGTATATATATTTCTTTTTATTTATTTATTTATATAAATAATAAGGTCCTTATTGAGTACAAAAAGGTTAGCCAAGATAAAAAGAAAATGAAATAAATAAAAAGAAATATATATACGTGCATGTGTGTATATATATATTTCTTTTTATTTATTTATTTATTTATATACACATAATTTATATATATTTTTTATTTATATATACATATTTTATTTATTTTTTTATATATATACACATAATTTTTTTGTGTGTGTGAGACAGAGCCTTAAGCTGTCACCTTGGGTAGAGTGCTATGGCATTACAGTGCACAGCAACCTCCAACTCCTGGGCATAAGCAATTCTCTTGTCTCAGCCTCCCAAGTAGCAGGGACTACAGGCACCCGGCACAACGCCTGGCTATTTTTTGGTTGTAATTGTCATTGTTGTTTGGAGGGCCCAGGCAGGATTTCAACCCATCAGCTCCTATGTATGTGACTGGCGCCTTAGACACTTCAGCTATGGGTATGAAGCCAGAAAATAAAATATAATTTTCTGTTTGTTTGTTTACATTTGATTTCAGTTATTTACGAGTATGTTAAAATGAAAAAAACTAAAGACGCCATGTTTAAATAGATTGATATAACTCAAAGGGCAAAGAACATTCCTATCCCCACAAAAAGGATCACCAATAACATTCATGACTATATTCAAGCTTAGAATAACCAAATATCAAAAAATTATAATACTTTGAAAACTACAATCATGTGCTGCATAATATTTTAGTCAATGATGTCTGCATATCTTATGATGGTCTAGTAAGATTATATAATACCATATATTTACTGTACCTTTTCTACCTTTCGATACACAAATACTTAACTGCTATGTTATAACTGCCTACAGTATTCACTACAGCAACATGTTGTACTGTGTTTAGAGCCTAGGAGCAAAAGGCTACATTATATAGCCTAGGTATGTAGTAGGCTACACCATCTAGATTTGTATGAGCACACTCTATGATGTTTGCACAGTGATGACTGCCTAATACCACATATCCCTGTCCTTAAGTGAGGCATGAATGTACTAAAAGTATATTATCTCACTACTGTCTCCTAATCCCTTTTTCTATTTGAAATTCCAATTTACTTGGTATACCTTTGAGTATATGAACATAACCTAATTAAAAGTATACTGTACTTCCCTAGAAGAGTTTGCTTGTTTCTAGATCCAGTTGTCTACTAATAGCTATTTCACTCAGTCTCTTGAGTCTGGAGATTTCAATCTGTACAACAAAAATGTTAAAATGATTTGGAGCTATATGCCTTAAACTATTGTTGTAAGATGAATGGTTATACCCCATGGATCACTTCAGATTGTTGTATTCAGCAATGTAACCTACTTTTCCCTTAATAATTAATGAAATGGTTATTTGTGCACTGGAGGAGAGAAAGCAGAAGTTCTTAATAGCACATGCGGAGTGTTTTTAATACCACATTTTAAATTACATGCTTACTAGGTAAACTTGCTGGTTTCATATATCCTACTGGGAACTTCTAAATAATTTTTAAAATGATTTTACAAATTCAAATTTAAAATTTAATTTCCAACATTATTGTTTCATTATAATATGTATCGTGAACATTTACATTGTCAATTAGTGGTACATGATAATTTTTAAAATCTCTCGTTCTTAGAATCTACTATTATTCCTTGCACAATAAATTTTGTTTAAAAAGAAGATTAATTATCATAAAATTTAAAAAAATTCCAAATTCTGCTAGCCAATTCTCCTTTTGATGTGCCCATCTTACCATTTCAATTTCTATATTACAAACACTTACCAGATACAGTACATATCCCCACTCTGGAGCTGTGGAATAAGAAAAGATTCACAGAGTTGCAAAGCTAATATAGTCTTTCCTTCTTTTTCAGTATTACAGATGATATCAATTCCACTCTTACAATCAGTTTTCAGTAAATGCTGTCAGAAGAAAAGAAAAATCAGTTCATATCATTAAAAATATCTTTAAAAAGTTGTAATAAGCATTTGAACAGTCAGAAGCAATTATTTAGATTTCTAGTTTTCTTCTACAAAGACAATGATGTGTCATGGTTTCATAGTTTTACTGTATAGCACCTACATTTTACAATGACTCCTTTTAATTTCATTACTATCCATGACCTGTATATAAGTAGGATCCCATTAGGAAAATTCTTTCATTTTTAAAACAAATGCAAGCATTTAATTTCTTACCACTTGATTTAAAAGACAAAACTATAATACTTCTCAGTTTATATTTATTTGACCTCCTCTCATAACAAAGCTCAACATGAATAATACTTACTGTTTTATTAATTTCATCATTTGTTAATAACAAATTCTGACCAAATCAATGTGACCTTAAAATAGTGGTTCTCAACCTTCCTAATGCTACGACCCTTTAACACAGTTCTGCATGTTGTGGTGACTCCAACCATAAAATTATTTTCATTGCTACTTCATAACTGTTATTTTACTACTGTTATGAATCATAATGTAAATATCTGATATACAGGATGGTTTTAGGCGACCCCTGTGAAAGGGTCGTTCAACCCCCAAAGGGGTCGCAACCCACAAGTTGAGAACCGCTGCCTTTAAGGATGGTGCCAAAAGAGAACATATCTAGATAATGTAATCCTTAAATATATGGTATTAAAAAGACCAATAACACTAGGGTACCTTTTTTTCCTTTTTTTGCTACGGTTAAAATCGTAATAGGGAAAAGTAGTTTGAAACAATACCTCCCGGAATAGCTGATCTTCCACAGGTGACATAAAGAGACATGTGAAGAGTGCTTGATGAAAGTATAAGTCTTTACTGATTTCTGGGTGATTTATACAAGATTTAATAAGAGCCATTGCTTCGGGTATACGTTCACAGGCAATTAGGTATCTGGCACGTAGTTCAAAGAACAGTGGATTTTCAGAACTCAAATATTTGTTCACTATATTAAAAAGAAAAACAGACACTTACTCTAAAGAAAAGATTTCTTCAAACTTTGAAACTTTAAAGTATGGTATCTAATTAGATTAACTAGTTATTTAATTAAATACATTTTCCTTAGTACTTTATTTGTGAAAAGAATATTCAGTTGTATGATTGAAAAAAATGAAAAGAATAGTACACCAAAACAGTGCTCAAAAAATAAATATTTGTTTATTCTCAGTAATTAACAAATGAAACGAAATTTTAAAAAGGAAAAAAATGAAATTTTCTAACATGCTAAAATATGTTCCAACTAACATGGGTCTTTTTAGTTTAAGATTACATACTTCATCTCTTTACTGCCCTATAATTTTATTCAGATTAAAAGGCTGAATCCTAATGTGTCATATTTAAAACCACGCTAATTCACAGTAAAGAGATGAAATCTGAATTAATGAAAAAGTTGAATCATATGAAAAACAAATTTTATTACTTTTAAAAATAAAATTAATCCCTAAGTAATAACAAATAGAACTGCTTATTAATACATGTCCATGTATCACTAAGGATATTACTAATTAATACTTTTACACAATTTAAAAATATATAAACAATTTAAGCTACATAAATTTATTCAGACCTAACAACAACTTTATGACAGGGATTTTGATTCTTGCTTCACAGATTACAAAAATGAGTCTCAGAGAGGTCAAATGACTTGCCCAAGGACAAAGAATTAAGTGGCAGAGCAGGAAGTGGCATACTTATTTTATGATTTGAACCCAAAGTGTTTTAATTGCTTACATATGCTTAATCAGTAGCTTCCAGAGTGCTTATGAATAATGTTTTACTTTGGCTTACACATTTGCTTTGCAATTCTGTTCATAGTATTATAAGAAAACATGGTGTGTCTAGTTAATACATAGATAAACTTCAGTCTGGTCTTTACCCTAGCCATCACTAACCAGAGAAGAAGCATCCTTATTAATGAGCTTTTCCCAAAGTAAGGTATGCTAAGGAGAGGTATAAATGTAGTAACTATTCTAATGTACTTCCCAGCCAAAAAAGGCCATCAGCCCTCAGACCAAGAAACAACAGGTTTCTTCTCTGGGAAACATAAAAGCTTCCCTAAAAGTTCACATTTTCTTCTCCCTCTCTTTACTCCTTTGGAAGCTCTCTCTTTATCCAGCTACTGCCCCTCATTGTTTCCTCTAGTCTGTTACCCTTGCCTTTCCTATATTTAACTCTTCTTATCCTCATTAATACAACTCTAACTTCCTCCTTAGCTGTGTTTCTTTCTTCAATTTTTGTTTTATTTTGTTTTGTTTTGAGACAGATTTGCTCTGTTGCCTAGGCTGGAGTGTGGTGGAACAGTCGTAGCTCACTGCAACCTCAAACTCCTGGGCTCCTGCCATTCTCCTACCTCAACCTCCTGACTAGGATTGTAGGTGCTCACCACCACATCTGGCTCTTTTTTTTTTTTTTTTTTTTTTTGTTAATTTTTTTTATGTTTTTGCAGAGATAGGGTCTCACTCTGTTGCACAGGCTGGCCTTAAACTCTCAGCCTCAAGTGCTCTTTCCACCTTAGCCTCCCAAGATGTTATGATTGTATGTCTGAGCCACTGCACTTGGTCCCTCCCCTCTTTGAGGTTTTTATTAGTATTATTATTATTATTATTTTTAAGCCCTTTCCAAGATCCACACATTCAAGTTTCCTTTCGATACCTTAGATTTCCCCGTATCGGTTCAGCATACCTCAGAACTACCTATCCTGCTAGTCCAGGCTTCCCATCCTATACCACGACTTTGCACTGCTTCTCCTAGCTGAGTCTTCATCTTCACTCACATTTCTATCTTTATCCTTCATACTTACATCTACAATTGGTTTGCTTCTAAGCCTGAGAATAACAGCTGCTCCTCCACTCAACTATACTCATAACCCAACTTCACCCCTTTCCCCTAGAATTAATGGGAAATCTGAGGTATGAAGTGTCTTTTTTTACCAAACCAAGATCTGTTTTGGGGGTTGAGAGGTCTTGTTTTTTCCCTTTTGCTGTCTTATAAATGCACTCTACAGGCTTGCTCCATACTTTCTAATGTTTTCCACACTGGTGTTTATTCCCTTACTGCTGAGCTTACATTGTAAGTTTTGATGATCCAAAATGTCCTGGGGTCAGAAATATGAGAACCTTTTTAAAAACAATTAACTAGAAGCAGGTGATAGAGGCTCCTGCCTCAAAAGGAAATTCTGACCCACAAGGACCAGTGTGGATATAGCTTTGATAGAAAATAAATATGTGGATAGTTAGGGAATGAGATAAAACTTGACTTCTGTTCATGGATTAAGTTTGGCATATTTGAAATTGAAATTTATTCATTCATTAGTCATGCATTCATTCATGCATTCATTCAGTCAAGAAATATTTATAGGAAGTACCTACTCTACTGGGCTGTAGGACATAGCTATAGCATTTGCAATAGTGATGATAAAATTCAGAGTTCCAGCCTTTATGGAGTTTCCCATATAAGGGAAATTCCATGTGCTTACACAAAAAGCAGAGTTGTTTCTTTTTAAGTGTGTTACTATTTAAAAAGATTGTAAAAATATAACTAAAGGGACAAAACTAACTCCCTGTCAAGAAGTAACATCCAGCAAATGTGCTAACACTGTAAAGTTTCATTAGTAGAAATAAATATACCTAGTCTGATGTCAAAAATCACTTGGGGCCAGGTTAGAATAACAAACACAGTCCATTTGAAAATACATCACTCCATTATTCAGTATTATAAAATAAAGATAAATCACTATTACTGCACTATTTAGGAAATAAAATTATTTTTGCTTCTCACAAATATTGTTTTGATTTTGAATCTCCTGAAGTACCTATCTCCTGAGATGCTGGCTGGGCTTTAAGAACAGCTTGCAATACTGGATCTTCCCATGGGCCACCATCTCTAATGATTCGAGTCACCAGTTCCAGATTCACATTTCCATATCTGCGGAGGTGATTCTGGCATTCCTAGGAGAGAAAAATCATTTTGGCTTTGTGAATTTAAAGGGGTTAAAAACTAAACTTGATCATCATTGTCAATAAAATGACTGATGGTCAATTAGGCAGCTACTAAATTATAAAAGAAAGGGTTACTATCGTAACATAGTAAAGTGTCAAAATCTCATTAACACAAATAGGCTTTAATGCCAAAGGTTACACAGTCTATACATATTTGAATTGAGAAAATCCCATTAAAACAGGGATGAAGTGTAACCAGAGGGAAAAACTTAGGGGATGCATCATTTCTAGGAAAAGAACCAGGTTGAAAAAAATTGAAACATAAATGTTCAGTTAAATTTAAAGACTCAAATTCCTACTAACAGTGTTAAGACCCTGACAATAAAGGGGGGTGGGGCCGGGGCTCCTGCTCAATATGTAGACTGTGGTTGGCACATAGACAAAGATCTCCTGCTCTGATCCCAAATATATAATTTAAGTTGTGGTATAAGGCTGGAAGACAGAAATTCTAGTCCTCTTTGTTGGATAATTAAATTATAGGGTTTTTTTTTCTTTTTTTTTTTTTTAAATTACAGTTTGGGGATGAAGGATGGATAGGTTAACACGTTGACTGCCATGCTAGAAAAAAGTCGTTTTTTTTCGTTGGGGACACAGTGTTTTTATTACGAAAACAGAACAAAAGCTTTGGAAATAAAATAATCTTTTCTAATTAAATGAAAACTTTTTTATTGTTTTCTGTGCATGAGTTATATGCAACTCACAAAGGGCTAGAATCAATTTTTACACTACACACTACATGAGTTCTTTGTGACTCACAGCATACTTATTGTATTCATTTCTGAGAGTTGATTCTTTTGTCTTTCTGCAAGTATTTAGTTGTGTCTGGAGTGGACCTTGGGTGGTCCTGGATAACAACCTCTGAATCATATCTCCTAAGTGATATGCAGCCTAAGTATATGCAACAATGTCATACCACCACATTCACCATATTGATCTCTTTTTTTTTTGTGAGACAGAGTCTTACTTTGTTGCCCTTGGTAGAGTGCGGTGGCATCACAGCTCACAGCAACCTGAAACTCTTGGGCTTAAGCAATTCTGTTTGCCCCAGCCTCCCAAGTATCTGGGACTTTAAGTGCCTGCCACAGCGCCTGGCTACTTTTTAGAGACGGGGTCGTGCTCTGGCTCGGGCTGGTTTCAAACCTGTGAGCTCTAGTGATCCACCCACCTCAGCCTCCCAAGTGCTGGGATTACAGGCGTGAGCTGCCATGCCCAGCTCATCATATCCATTTCATTCAAAAAGCTGCCAGGCAAAAAAGACAAACTATATAATTGGAAGTTAGGGTAATCAGAGAACACAGTCTAGCAGGTGTGGTGCGCTTGGGCTGGCAGGTGGAGTAGGATGACAGGAAGTGGGAAGACAGCAGAAACAATGGGTAGAAATTTCACAGTTTTATGGGGGCCCTGGGATTCAAAACTAATGTGAGTTAAGTACAACTCATGGCAGTTAAAGTGTTATATAAATCTAACCTATAACAGAAACACTTTGCTGTTTTAAGGTTATGATAAAGACATTTTAGTGAATTGGCCAATAACTGTTAATTTGTACATTTACATTTTTTTAAGATATTTGAAATATTTCTAGAGAATCTGCTATCTTAGACTCGTGATTATAATTTTTTTGTAACAAATTGTTTATAAATGATGTAGTATTTTGGAGAATTTGGTTTATTGAGTTTCATAAATCTGATTTATTAAATACACATAATTTGAAGAGTAGTTTGTGCTTTTTATTTTTGTGTGCAGGTTTTTTTCTTTGGGGGGGGGGCGTTGTAACAAGAGTCTCTTTTTGTCCCCTGGACTGAATGCCATTATGTTGTCATAGCTCACAGCAACCTCAATCTCTTGGATTCAGGCAATCCTCTTACCCCAGTCTCCCTAGTAGCTGGGACTACAGGCACCTGCCACGATGGTCAGCTAGTTTTTCTATTTTTAGTATAGATGGGGTCTCACTTCTTGGTCAGGTTGGTCTCAAACTACTGAGCTCAGGCAATCCACCTGCCTAGGCCTCCCAGACTACTAGCCCAGCCTTGTTTGTGCTTTTAGATTCATCATATACTTTGTTAGGTGGTGTTTTTAAAAATATATCAGGAAATTTAATTTGACAATTTAAAAAGATGAACTGAAAGCCTAATGAAATTATTATTTTTAAAAATGCATAAGTTGAGCTTAAAGCCTCCAGAGAAAAAAACTAGATATTGAAATTGGCAGTGTTAAAAATTTGAAAAATTTAAATATTGTATGTACATCAATTATATTTGCCAGAATTTCATTCTGGACTCACAAAATCCCCCAGATATTAAAATTTTAGTAGCAGTTCTAAAGCTCCAGGATGAAAAAAATATATTTTTACATATTTTACATGGATGAATCAAGTCCACATATTCAAAGTGTGTTATAAAGACTTTGCTTTTATTACACTGTCACATTCTTCCATCAGACAAACAGTCCATTTTAGATTAATAAGTTATTTCCATATGCCACTTTGCATTCCTTGTTAAAATACACAAAAAAGGAGGTTTTATTTGTTTTATAAAAGAACAATGTAGTAGAAGAAACGTAAGTTTCAAGATAAAGAATCATTCAGTCAAATATGTCAAAGGATCATTAAAACCAAACATCACAAAAGTATTTTCTAAAAGTTATTTAAGTTTTCTAAAAGTTATTTAAGTTATATCGGTCCAAATTAAAACAAGCAAGCAAACAAAAATCCTACAAACAATGGGCAAGTTACTTAACCTTTCTGTGCTCCAACAGCCAATTTCTCTGCAAAATGGCTACTAAAACACCTACTTCATAAGATTGTTGTGAGGACTAAGTAATAATAAACTGTATTAAAAAGTGCTTGAAACAGTGCCTGGCACATAGTTAGCACTCAAAAAATGTTAGCTATTATTTCTTCTACTATTTTTGAATAGTATTGAACTATTTCCATATGTTAGCATGTTAGAGAAGTCATAAGAAATATACCAAAGTTATTTATCAGCTATGACTTTTTTTATAACATACATACAGAATAGTAATGATCTGTAACAGCAACATCATGGTTAAAAACAATCATCAATTTCAAACCTCCCAAGATAAACAAGGTTAAAAAAAATTTTCCAAGTTGCTCTACAGTGGTTCTCAACCTTCCTAACGCCATGACCCTTTAATACAGGTCCTCATGTTGTGGTGACCCCCACATGAGGAGCCACCATGTCTCAGTTCCTAAGAGCATTGGAAATATGTGTTTTCCGGTGGTCTTAGGTGACCCCTGTGAAAGGGAAAAGGGTCGTTGTGCCACCAAAGGGGTTGAGACACACAGGTTGAGAACCGCTACTCTAGACATACAGATTATTGCTCCTAAAATTCAATGACTATAAGGTAACTTTTGGTCCAGTCAAAACACAAGAAATAAGGTGAGCTGAATGCTAGCTCTGCTACAGAGCCCTTGAATAATTCATCTTCGTAGCTAAGGGTACATGAGAGGACAATCATCCAGCCATTAGTACTACAAGACTTAAAACTGGACTTATGCCGAAGTCAAGATGTATTGCTAGTTTCCTAAACTTGGATAAAAATAATAAACACTTGGAGCTCTTATTAAAAAACAGATCCCTGGGGCAGCGCCTGTGGCTCAAGGAGTAGGACACCGGCCCCATATACCAGAGGTGGCGGGTTCAAACCTGGCTCTGGCCAAAAATCTGCAAAAAATAATAATAAAATAAAAAATTAAAATCTAAAAAAAAAAAACAAAAACAGATCCCTGGGCCCCAGCCTAGATCTACTAAATCAGAATTTCAAGGGGAAAGTCCTGGTAATCAGTATATTTAACAACTCCCAACTCCAGACAACTTTGGGTCAAGTACACTATATTTTGGAACCATTCCCATGGGAAATGGCTCTGAATAAGGAAGTACTTAAATCACTATAGAATCACAACTTATTGTCTCCTTGGGTATACATACACACTGTATTGTTTTTAGAATGTTTACTCAAATCGGGCCTGTATGTTAACATAATCCTTCATTAAGTCAACAACCTACTGTTACTGACATCCACTGCTCTGTGCTGAATTCAATTCGTCTCCTCTGGTACTTGCATTCAGTATTGCATCTTTGCCTAAGATAGAGAGAAAATACAACTCTTGCCCTTACTATTCTTCCAAAATCTGTTACAGAGTGGGCTCAATGTTTACTCCAAGATTTCTCTTCCCTGAACGAGATGCCATTTTAGAAAAGGCCACTACAACATGTGTCTGTGAAGTGGTGGATCAGAGTTCTGGCTATTCTATATAATTCATCTGAACCCATCAACAGCTTATCATAGGGTAAAAGTCTTAATTGCCTTCACATTTAAGGACCGCTGGACTGCCTACCTATTCATTCACCTCTTGCACATCATAAATCCTTTTCTTCAGCCTGGTCTCTTTCATATCTCCCAAATTCAGCTTTTTTTTTCTTACCACTCTCTTTCTCTTGTCACTCTTTTTCTCCTCTTCCATAAAGCTATCTAAATCCACAGTCACATTTCCTCTGAGAAGCCTCCAAGAGCTACCTCAATCCATAGTAAACTGAACTCCTTCTACTGCAGTATTAAAAATTTGTACTAGTCTACTCTTCATATATTTATTGTATAAAAGGAAGGCCTTGACTTACTATCTTTAAGTGTTAACATCTTACTTCTTAGGTAGATAAAAAGCTTTTTCAAACAGAGCTAGGAAAGGAAAATAATACCAAAGAAGATACTTTTTAATAAATAACTTTGTTAAGATAGCTCAACAATAAATAACTTTTTAATTAAAATAGGATTTTATGGAAATGTATATAAATGGAAACACACTGAAACACCTGTCTTACTTTAAATAAAATATAGGTTCTAGAGTTATAAAGGGTGTCCCAAAAGTCACCCATAAAGTTGCTATACATAGAGAAAATGGGAAATTGTAGCTAAATGTACCTTTTTGTAAAATTTTGTAACGAATATTTTGTACATAGAGGTGCCAATATGTAGAAAATATTTTGTAAACATTTTGTATAACATTTGTAGAATACCACTTGTCAGATTCATTCATATGCAAGCTACTGAAGCAAATTGAGAGAAAAAAATGTAAAAGGTATTCATTATGGCAAATTTTATAAAAACATAATCTTTAAAATCTATTAAAAATCAATACTTTGAACTGAGATGAGGATAAAATCAATACTTTGAGATGAGATAAGAAAGTGTAACTCTTATTACACTTCCATTGGTTATCTCATGGCAAAGCACTTCAAACGGTAGTAAATTTTAAAGAGTATGCACTTGTCCTTTATAAAAGGACTTATTTCTAATTTGCCATTCTTTTCTGTGGTAAGTTTTTGAAGAGTATTTACCTGATGTTTTTGAAAAAATAAGCATTGTAAGTTTACTCACATAAAATAAAGGGGTTAGTTATAACAATGAAAAAGTTACTGTTTTTAATAGAAAGCTCTTATGGGTGAAATCATTTAAAACAAATGTTTGGAAGTGTTTGTATTATTACATGACTATTGCTACCCAAAATCAGGATGTTACTATATAATGCTTGTATTTATGCCATTAAAAACTCAGGCCAGGGCTTGGTGCCCATAGCTCAGTGAGTAGGGCACCAGCCACATACACCAAGGCTGGTGGGTTCAAGCCTGACCCAGACTTGCTAAGTAACTATGACTAAACTGCAACCAAAAATAGCTGGGCATTGTGGCGGGCGCCTGTAGTCCCAGCTACTTGGGAGGCTAAGGCAAGAGAATTGCTTAAGCCCAAGAGTTTGAGGTTGCTGTGAGCTGTGACCCTACAGCACTCTACTGAGGGCAAAATAGTGACACTCTGTCTCAAAAAAAAAAAAAACTCAGACCAGAATTTTCTATTAAAAAAAAAAAAATCTTTCAAATGAAGCGTTTTAAAGATTTTTTAATTCATTTCTTAAAAATGGTTGCTATTCAAGAAAGCACTGATTGGGGCAGTGCCTGTGGCTCAGTGAGTAGGGCACCAGCCCCATATACCCAGGGTAGCGGGTTCAAACCTGGCCCCGGCCGAACTGCATCAAAAAAATAGCCGGGCATTGTGGCGGGCACCTGTAGTCCCAGCTACTCAGGAGGCTGAGGCAGAAGAATCGCCTAAGCACAGGAGTTGGAGGTTGCTGTGAGCTGTGACTCCACAGTACTCTACCGAGGGCAATAAAATGAGACTCTGTCTCTACAAAAAAAAAAAAAGAGAGAGAGAGAGAAAGCACTGATTGACTTCAGGAAGAATAGAAATTTAGACAAATTTCAGTATCCTTTATATAATTTATGAAAGCAATTGTAAAGTGAGTATCATGATTGAAAAAGAAAATTTTTCTACTTGGATCTACCAAAGATAATCTTTTTTACTACCTCTAACAGCAATTAAAATAAGCATTAAAGTAAACTGAACCTACAATCAGACTCTGAATCACTATATCGCAAACTGTTAAGTTTTTTAAAAAATAAAGCATACGAAACCATACTTCTGACACTGAGTTTTTATACTTTTTAACTGAAAACAGTGTTTTGCATTTTTACACTTTTGTATTAAAAACATTGTTACATTTATCCTTTTTAAAGGCATTTTTATGTTTGACAAAACATGTAATATGAATACATGTATATAAATACACAAATAATGGGCATATGTGCTCAAATTATTTTTATATATTTCAGAACTGTAGACACTTACGGTCTTAGGTATTCGTTTTTACATTTGTGTTTGGGGCTGAACGTAAAACTCACCAATGCCTTCTAGTGATTCTAACATCATGTCATTTTTCTTCACTATCTCTTGATGTGCGTCTTCCTTGCCATTTTTTATAGTTACCATTCTATTAGTGTACTCCTTTGTCTGCTATCACTAATATCACCATACTAGTTTCTTAATCCTTCCCCAAGAAGGCAGTCTTAAGATAGCAGTATAAACAAAAACATTTCTTTAAACATGCTATTTTCTCATATACATTATTGTAAACACATGGTTATATCCTTATACAAGCAGCTCCCAGGTTATGCACCAGCTTTTAGTTTTTTCCTGAAGTTGAATTTGTGTGTAAGTTGGAACAGGTACATTTACCTGTAATGGACTCCATTCATACTGTGAGTCATACAACAGTCATAAAATTCTTCCCCAGGCTGATATCTTCAAGCTTTTTTCCACACATTTTCTTCCAGGATTATTATTGTTTCATGCCTTAAATCAGTGGTTCTCAACCTTCCTAATGCCACAAACCTTTAATACAGTTCCTCATGTTGTGGTGACTCCAACCATAAAATTATTTTCATTGCTACTTCATAACTGTAATTTTGCTACTGTTATGAATCATAATGTAAATCTTAGGTGACCCCTGTGAAAGGGTCATTAATCCCCAAAGGGGTCGTGATCCACAGATGGAGAACTGCTGCCTTAGATTTAAATATTTTATCCATCGTTTATTTTTTTTTTTTTGGGGTTTGTCACCCGTGGCCTTTTTTTTTTTTTTTTTTTTTTTTTTTTTTTTTTTTTTGGCAGACAGTCTTACTTTGTTGCCCCCAGTAGAGTGGCATGGTGTGGCATGGTGTCATAGCTCACAGCAACTGCAAACTCTTGGGCTCAAGTGATTCTCTTGCCCCAGCTTCCCAAGTAGCTGGGACTACAGGTGCCTGCTGAACTCCCAGCTAGTTTTTTTAGAGACAAGGTCTTGCTCTGGCTCACATTGGTCTCAAACCTGTAAGCTCTGGCAATCTGCCCACCTCAGCCTCCCAAAGTGCTAGGATTATAGGTGTGAGCCACCACACCTGGCCCAGTTTCAGTCTTTTACATCTGCTTATCCAATTCTCTCAGCACCATTTATCGAATAGGGATTCTTTCCCCAGTGCATGTTCTTGTTAAGTTAATCAAAGATCAGGTGGCTGTTAAAAGGTTAGTTTCATCCCATAATTTTCTATTTGGTTCCAAATGTCACTATCTCTATTTTTGTGCCAATAACATGCTGTTTTGATCACCATGGCCTTGCAGCAAAGCCAAAAGTCTGGTAAGGTGATACCTTACCCCCCACCAGCATTGTTTTTATTACTAAGACTTGGCTTGATTAAATGGGGTTTCTTCTGATTCCAAAAAATTAAGAAATTGCCTTTGAATGGGAACGAACATTTTTGTTGGAATTGAGTTCCGCCTTTATTGCCTTGTGGTCTGAGAAGATACAAGGTATGATTTTTATTCTTTTACTTTGGCTGAGGTTCAATTTTTATCCTAGGATGTGGTTCACTTTGGAGTACATACCATGGGCTGATAAGAAAAATATATATTCCTGATCTTTGGGATAGTGTTTTTTGTAGATGTCTATTAATCCTATTTGTTCTAGGGTCACATTAAGTCCTTTGTATCTTTGTTTAGTTTATGTTTAGAGGATCTGTCCAGTTCTGTCAGAGGGTTGTTAAAAGTCCCTGACTATTATGATATTGTGGGATGTCATATTACTCAGACGCATAAAGGTCTATTTCATCAATCTGGGGAACATTTAAGTTGAGTGCATAAATATTTAAAAGTGAAATGTCTTCTTGTCGTATTGTTTCTTTGACCAGTATAAAGTGTCCATCTTTGTCTTTCTTAACTTTAGTGGCTTTAAATATGCTTGTGGCTTTAAATCTGAAAATAAGATTGCAACCCCTCCTTTCTTCTCATTTCTATTTGCTTGAAATACTGTTTTCCATCCTTTAACCCTAAGTCCTGATTTGTCCTCCAAGGCTAGGTGTGTCTACTGGAGACAGAATATGGATGGCTTATGCTTTTTTTCTCCAATCAGCCAGAGTGTGCCCTTCTCAGGAGTGAATTCAGTCCATTGACATTTATTGAGAGAATTCATAAGTATGGTGGAGCTCTATTCATCTTATTTTGTGAAAGTCCATTGTGCAGTTTTATTGATTGCACCATTATGGAAACTGAATTTTGACCTTTAGCTTCTGGGTGTTTACTTTGCTGGTGGTCCATTGTGGTGGTCAGTGTTGAGAATAGGTCTAAGTATTTCCTGTAGAGCTAGTCTTGCTGTGGTGAATTTCCTCACTACTTGTATATCTGCAAAAGATTCATTTCTTCATCAATTTTGAAGCTTAGTTTAGCAGAATACAGAATTCTGGTCTGTAAATTGTTTTAAGAATGTGGAAGATGGATGACTATGCTCTTCTGGCTTGGAAAGTTTTAGTTGAAAAATATGCTGTTATCCTAAGGCTCTGCCTCCGTAGGTAAGTTGATGCTTACTCCTGGCTCCTTGTAAAATTTTTTCTTTCATCCTGACTTTGGATAGGTTCATTACAATGTGTCTTAGAGAGGATGTGCTTGAGTTGAGATGGCCAGAGGTTCAATAACCATCTGAAAGGAGTGTGTCAGGGACTTTAGTAAAACTTCGGATGTTTTCATTTATGGTAGTCTCCAATAGGGCTTCCATTTTTTTGGCACAATCTTCTTCTTGTTCAGGAATCCATATTCTTTGTATGTTTGAATACTTCATGGAGTCTTGTAGTTCTCTAAGTGCCTATTCTATTTCTCTCTTCTTTTCTGCCTCTTAAACTACCTGGGCTAACTCAAAAACCTTATCCTCTAGTTCTGAGGTTCTTTCTTCTTAATGGTCTAATCTATTTTTGATACTTTCTACTGCATCTTTACATTCCCTGTCTCCTTCATTTCCTTAAGCTCCACCATATCCTTTCTATATTCTACATATCTCTCATCTGACTTTTGGTGCTATCTTTCCCTTTTCTTGTCCATTCCTGTTATTGTCTTTATCATCCATATTTTAAATTCCCTTTTGGTCCTGTCCATTAACTCTTTATAGGTGGAATCTTCTGTAGTAGCTGCCTCATGATCTCTTGGGGGAGTTCCTCTATTTTGATTTTTCATGTTGCCCGAATTTTTCTGTTGGTTCTTCCTTATGTGTTTCTTCTTGTTCACCTCTTTGTCCTCCTTTTTACTTCTCACTGCCTCCTTTGCTTCAAACAGAAGTCCTTGCTCTTGATGACAGTTATTGCAATATGTTGCCAGGACACGGGGTGGCACTGTGACATTTTTAGGAGACAGCACAGCCAGAAACCTCTGTGGTCCTTATTTCAAACTTAGTTGCCTTCAGTGATTGCCTGTTTTCTCAGCATTCAGATCCTGCTGGGTTAGAATCTTAAAGCTCTCCAGAATTCTTTAGGGACAGGTTTCACAGTGCCCCCTTACTCCAGTTCCTGTGGGTTGTGGGAGTCCCTCAGCTTATCCAAAGAGTGGAGTTCTGATCCCAGCAGGCAGAATTAAGATGGCTATGCTTTAGGCCCTTGCTAATACCTTCTCATGACCTTCCCACAATGGCAGCTCCCTAGCCACCAAGACCTTCCCAGTATGGCTGACTCGCCAGCCACCAAACCTATGCCCAAGTCCACTCCAACCAATATTGACATCTAGTTCCTGTATACTGTTCAAGTCCTCCCACTCTTCCAAGTTTTCTACTCATTGCATAGCTTCCCACAACAACTAAAAACTCCAAAAAGGCTTCCTCCTGACCCAGACTTCCATGGGGGGCCAGGTGATCCCAGCCAGTAGCAATCGCATGCCTAATTCATCAGATTTCCACTGCTCTGGATCACTGCTGTATCCAGCTCACCGCCTCCTCACTGTGCTCCCTGCGCTATGACTCTGGGTAAGGTTCCCATACCAGGTATGGCTTGGTTCTCTTTTTTACCCAGTCTTTCTCGGAGTGCTCAGCTGAATGATCCTTCTTCTGGTCTGCTATCTTAATCCACATACCCCTGATTTTTTTATATATTTTTTAAAATTTTCCCATTACAAATATATATATATATATTTTTGTCAACCTCAGTAGAGTGCTGTGGCATCATAGCTCACAGCAACCTCAAACTCTTGGGCTTATGTGATTTTCTTGCCTCAGCCTCTCCAGTAGCTAGGACTACAGGTATCTGCCATAATGCCCAGCTATTTGTACAGACATGATCTCACTCTGGCTCAGGCTGGTCTCAAACTGATGAGCTCAAGCAATCAACCTGCCTTGAACTCTCAGAGTGCTAGGATTACAGGCATGAGCCACTCCGCCCAGCCTTCCCATTACAAATTTAAATATTACTTAAATTACCAGAATTTTACCTGAAGGGAAGCCAATCAAATCTCAAAATTAGTTGTTAGTTGCCATGCTAATGGAAGTAAAATGCTGTTCATTAGCATTTTAAAAAAAGTAATGAGGATTCGGCAGAAGATGGCCAATGGAGCCAGCTTTCAACAGAAGCTTCTGTCTAGAGGGAGAGATAATGGCCAGAAAGAACCTAAAAAAGCTGAAGGTCAGGAGCTGAGGTGAGAGAAGACTGGTAACTGCACATCCCTTCTGTGGCAAGCTGCGACTCCAAGGAAGCAAGTTTCAGGTACAAAACCTATCCCCAAGAGGACGAGACTCCGTCCCCTTCCCCAAGGGAGTCGTTTGCTGTGTGATCTCTACAAGTGAGCAGTGAACAAAAGACCTCTTGTCTTACCCCATAGGAGCAAGTTGCTGAAAGCTGGGACCCCTTTTCCAGAGAGTTTCCACTGTGAGCCTGGGCATTCTCTTGCCTGGCATAAAAGTTGAACAAATATTTTCCCTGCCATTCTGAACTTCCAGTCTACCCAACCCCCCTCACCTAGTGGTCTCTAAGCCCACCCCCTACAGAGAGGTTCCTTGCTAAGGCTGGGCATTGCATGGGCCACAGTAGTGCAACTGCACTGAAACTGTGTCTCAAACAGAAGTAGAGAGAAGCGCAGGAGGGTGACTGGCCAGACACTGCAAAAGTGTGTATCAGCAGCAGGCGGTGGCTCGGGAACCTGCACAGAGGTACCTGCCATGCAGCAGCAGCGATAAAAGAGCAATCCTGCCGGGGTCAAATTTTGGAGACACCTCCCCAATTCTGTGGACTGCCAGAGGGAGCCAGACTTAACCCTGCAGGGGTACCAGAGGGACAAAAACATTCACTGCATTGTTCACTGGCTTGGAATAACTCAGGGGGAACACTCCCCAGTTTCCATTGAGAACTGGAGAGAGTCAGACTTCAACTCCCCCTGCCAACTGGTAGCAGAGTGTGGCAGCCCAGGCAAGGAGGCAGTGACTCCTCTTTGACTCTGGCAGGTGCAAATCCTTGGCTCATTTGCTCATTGGAACAAACTAGGCTACAGCCTTGCGGGATTACTAGTGACTGGGAATGGTGGAGGTGCAAAGTGGGGAAGGATATACCAGCCCCCCTGGACTAACTTTTGCTGGGTAGGTCTTTCTGAGTCCATGGAGCACCAAAGCAAGTCACACTTGAGGTGCCAGTGGACCCCTGCTGTCTAGTTGCTGGAGACCTTCTGAACTCTCCCACTTGATCAGCGATTGTGCTGATCAGGACTATTGGTTTAGAACTCTTGACCTAGGCCAATCACCTGGGGCCCTCAACCTCAAAGGTTGAGCCCTGGTTGTGTTACAGGGGAGGGTCTGATTCTTTTCTGCCAGTTGTTGCCTGTGGGGGGTAGGGTGTCTTACTTGCTTGTATTTCTCTCATCTGAGATTTCAACCCAAAGTCACTGATTCACTAGGACTGGATGGAAACTAGATGAATACAAGACAGAACCACCTAGCCCCATCACATCAGGCAGGTCCCTAGAGTCTCAGGCTGCAGTACTGAATGGGACCTTTGTAAACCTGTAAGGGAAAACCACAGTCAACAGTCCCAGCTCTTTGATAAAGTGTGGTTAACTACAACTCCAGGAGCCCTCAATTCAATTTCATCTTACAGTCTTCTCTAGTCAAACTATGAAAAATAATCATAGGGTGGAACCAGCAGAAAAATTCTGGCATCAATAATCAGAATAGATCAACTCCCCCAAGGAATGACAAAGGCGACAAAACTGAAGATGCCATTCAAAAACAAATGGTCAAAATGTCAGAAATAAAGTTCAGAATATGGATGATAATAAGATTAATAAAATAGAAGTAAAGGTAGAATTAGAAATTCAAGTAGTAGTTCAAAAGTTGTCTCAAGAAATCAATGAATTCAAAGACAAAATCTTCAAAGATTTAGACACAATGAGGCAAGAAATTGCCATCCTCCGAGAACTAAGAAATACAGTAGAATCCCACAGTAACAGAATGGAGCAGGCCAAAGGAAGGATCTCTGACATTGAAGACAAAGCTTTTGAACACTACCAAATGCTCAAAGAGGCAGAGAAGTGGAAAGTAAAAACGGATCATTACCTGAGAGAGTTGTGTGACCATTCCAAAAGAGCAAACATTTGCCTTATAGGAATTCCTGAAGGAGAAGAAGGTGGTCCTAAAGGCATGGATGCTCTACTCCATGATATAATGGAGAATGCCCCAAGCATGGCAAGAGATACTGAAATTCAGATAGCAAGCAGTTTCAGAACCTCAGCATGACTTGATCCAAATAAAGCATCACCTGGACATATTTATAATTAACTTTTCCACAGTTAATGTGAAAGAGAAAATTCTGCAAGCCCCAGACATAAGATAATCATAAGCTACAAGGGGAAAAAATATTAGAATGACTGCAGATCTCTCTACTAAAACTTTTCAAGACAGAAGAGAATGGTCATTGACCTTCAATCTCCTAAAAGAAAACAATTTTCAGCCCAGGATCCTGTATCCAGCTAAACTGAGTTTCATTTGTGATGGAGAAATCAAATACTTTAATGACATACACGTTGAAGAAATTTGCCATAACTAAACCAGCTTTCCAGGATATTCTCTGACCCATCCTCCACAATGACCGACACAATCCTCCACCACCAAAGTAAACTCAAATTTTTGACCAAAACCCAACTTCCAAGTGGTGAAAGGATTAAAAATGTCCACTGGAGGGGCAGCGCCTGTGCTGAAAGGAGTAGGTTACTGGCCCACCGGAGGTGATGGGTTTAAACTTGGTCTCGGTCAAAAAAAAAACTGGGAAAAAAAATGTCCACTGGATATTCTAAAAACATGACACCCAAAATAATGCCAGGCTTATCAATTTCTTCAATTAATGTGAATCGTTTAAATTGTCCTCTAAAGAGGCACAGGTTGGCTGACTGGATACATAAACTCAGACCAGATATCTGATGCATAGAAGAATCTCATCTTTCTTAAAGAATAAAAATAGACTCAGGGTGCAGGGATGGACATCTATAATTCAGGCAAATGGAAATCAGAAAAAAGCAATTTTAGTCACTGATACAATAAGCTTTAAACCAACAAAGGTAAGGAAAGATAAGGATGGTCGCTTCATATTTGTCAAGGGAAAACACTCAACATGAAGAGATTATAATTATTAAAATTTATGCACCCAACCAGAATGCTCCTCAGTTTCTAAAGGAAACCCTGACAGACATAACCATTTGACATCTTCCTGCACTGAAACAGTTGTATATTTTAACACCCTTTGGCAGTGTTGGATAGATCCTCCAAGAATAAGCTAGAGAAATATTGGACGTAAACTTAACCCTACAACAAATGAACTTAACAGACATCTACAGAACATTTCTTCCTAACAAAACTGAATACGCATTCTCATCAGTCCATGGAACATCCTCCAAAATTGATCACATCTTAGGTCACAAGTCTAACCTCAGCAAATTTAAAACAATAGAAAGTATTCCTTGTATTTTCTTGGACCAGCATGGAATAAAAGTTGAACTCAACAACAATAGGAATCTTCATGCTCAGACAAAGTCTTAGACACTAAATAACCTTATGCTAAATGATAGTGGGGTAACAGAGGAGATTAAGAAGGAAATTACCAAGTTTCTGGAACAAAACAACAATGAAGACATGAATTATCAGAACCTGTAGGATACTGCAAAGGCAGTTCTAAGAGGGAAATTTATAGCATTGCAAGCCTTCCTCAAGAGAACAGAAAAAGTGAACAACTTAATGGGATATCTCAAGCAATTGGAAAAGGAAGAACATTCCAACCCCAAACCGAACAGAAGAAAAAAAATAACCCAAATTAGAGAAGAATTAAATGAGATTGAAAACAAAAGAATCATTCAAAAGACCAACAAATCAAAAAGTTGGTTTTTTGACAAGATTAACAAAGTTGATAAACCTTTGGCTAACCTAACCAGTAACACAAAAACAAAATCCCCAATATCATCAATTGGAAATGATAAAGGTGAAATAACAACAGATACCTCAAAAATTCAAAAAGTCCTCAATGATTGTTACAAAAAACTCTATTTCCAGAAATATGAAAATCTGAACAAATTAGACCAATACCTAGAAGCACACCACCTTCCTAGACTCAATCAAAAAGAATTAGAAATCTTGAAGAGACCTATATCAATCACTGAAATAGCATAAACAATACAAAATCTCCCAAAAAAGAAAAGTCCAGGACCAGATGGCTTCACATCTGAATTCTATCAAACCTTCAAAGAGGAACTAGTACTTATATTACATAACATTTTCCAAAGCATAGAAAAAAGAAGGAATACTACCCAATACATTCTACAAAGCAAAGCTCACCCTGATCCCCAAACCAGGAAAAGACTCAACAAGGAAAGAAAATTATAGACCAATTTCATTAATGAATATAGATGCAAAAATATTCAATGAAGATTCAAAAAACAGAGTCCAGGAACATATCAAACAAATTATACAGCATGACCAAGATGGTTTTATCGCAGGGTTTCAAGGTTGGTTCAACATAGGTAAATCTATAAATATATCGCATAAACAAAATAAAAAACAAAGACTATATGATTCTCTCATTTGATACAGAAAAAGCTTTTGATAATATCCAATATCCTTTCATGATCAGAACACTTAAGAAAATAGGCTTAGACAGGTCATTTCTTGAACTGATAGAGGCCATCTACAGCAAACCCACAGCCACCATCATATTGAAGGGAGTAATATTAAAAACATTTCTGGGGTGGCGCCTGTGGCTTAAGGAGTAGGGCACAGGCCCCATATGCTGGAGGTGGCGAGTTCAAACCCAGCCCTGGCCAAAAACTGCCAAAAAATAAATAAAATAAAAATATTTCCGGCTTGGCCACTGTGGCTCAAGAAACTAAGGCACCAGCCACATACATCTGAGCTGGCGGGTTCAAATCCACCCCAGGCCTGCCAAACAACGATAGCTGCAACCAAAAAATTAGCCGGGCATTGTGGCAGGTGCCTCTAGTCCCAGCTACTTGGGAGGTGGAGGCAGGAGAATTGCTTGAGCCCAGAAGTTAAAGGTTGCTGTGAGTTGTGATGCCACAGCACTCTACCCAGGGCAACAGCTTGAGCTTCTGTCTCCAAAAAAAAAAAAAAAATTTCCACTCAGATGGAACTAGGCAAGGAAACCCATTGTCTCCACTGCTATTCAACACAGTAATGGAAGTCTTAGCCATTGCAATCAGGCAAGAGAAGGCGATCAAGTGTATCCAAATAGGGTCAGAGGAGATCAAACTCACACTCTTCACTGATGATATGATACTATATCTAGAAAATCCCAGGGACTCAAATACTCTTGGAAGTGATCAAGGAATATAGCAGAGACACAGTAGCATCTCAGGATACGAAAATCAATACTCCCAAATCAGTAGCTTTTATATATACCAACAATAGTCAAGCTGAAAAAATAGTCAAGGACTCTATTCCTTTTACAGGAGTGCCAAAGAAGATGAAATCCATATTTGGGAATTTACCAAACAAAGTACGTGAAAGATCTCTGTAAAGCGAACTGTGAAACTCTAAGAAAAGAAATAGCTGAAAAGGTTAACAAATGGAAAAACATACCATACTCATGGCTGGGAAGAATCAACATTGTTAAAATGTCCATACTGCCCAAAGCAATCTACAGATTTACTGCAAGCCCTGTTAAAGCACCACTGTCATAGTTTAAAGATCTCAAAAAGTTAGTACTCCGTTTTATATGAAAACCTCAAATAGTCAAGACATTACTCAGAAACAAAAACTAATCAGGAGGAATCATGCTACCAGACTTAAGGCTATATTATAAATCTATAGTGATCTAAACAGCATGGTACTGGAACAAAAATAGAGAGGCAGATGTATGGAACAGAATAGAGAACCAAGAGATGAACCCAGGCACTTAACGTCATTTGATCTTTAATAAGCCCATCAAAAACATAAATTGGGGGAAAGATTCCCTATTTAACAAATGGTGGTGGGTGAACTGGCTGGTGACTTGTAGAAGACTGAAACTGGACCCATACCTTTCACCATTAACAAAAATTGATTCTCACTGGATACAAGATTTAAACTTAAGACATGTAACTATAAAGATACTTGGAGAAAGTGCAGGGGAAACACTTGAAGAAATTGACCTGGGAGACTATTTTATGAGGAGAACCCCCCTGGGCAACTGAAGAATATATTACTGGGATCTGATCAAACTCAAAAGCTTCTGCACAGCCCAGAACACAGTAAGTAAAGCAAACAGACAGCCCTCAGAATGGGAGAAGATATTTGCAGGATATGTTTCTGACAAAGGTTTGATAACCAGAATCCACAAAGAACTCTAACTAATTAATAAGAAAAGAATAAGTGATCCCATTTCATTGTGGGCAAGAGACTTGAACAGAAGTATCTCTGAAGAAGACAGGGGAATGGCCTACAGACACATGAAAAAAAATGCTCATCATCTTTAATCATCAGAGAAATGCAAATCAAAACCACTTTGAGATATCATCTAACTCCAGTAAGAGTAGCCCACATAACAAAATCCTAAAACTGCAGATGTTGGTGTGGACGTGGAGAAAACGGAATACTTCTGCACTGGTGTTGGGAATGCAAACTAATACGTTCCTTTTGGAAAGAAAATTGGAGAACATTTAGGGAACTAAAAGTAGACCTGCCATTCAATCCTGCAATTCCTCTAATAGGTATATATACAGAAGACCAAAAATCACATTTTAACAAAGATATTTGCACCAGAATGTTTACTGCAGCCCAATTCGTAATTGCCAAGTCATGGAGCAGCCCAAGTGCCCACTGACCCATGAATGGATTAACAAATTGTGGTATATGTATACCATGGAATATTACATAGCCTTAAAGAAAGATGGAGACTTTAACTCTTTTATGTTTACATGGATGGAGCCAGAACATATTCTTCTTAGCAAAGTATCTCAAGAATGGAAGGAAAAGTACCCAATGTACTCAGTACTATTATGAAACCAATATATAATCACCCACACTATCATATGAAAGATAAAGGATAACTATAGTCCAGGATGAAGGTGGGAGGGGGACGGCAGGAGGGGGGGAGGCTGTATGGAGGGAGGTTAATCAGTGGGACCTCACCTACACTGCATATTGTAAGGGTACATGTCAAATCTATTAAGAGTATAGTATAAATGTCTTTTTTTTTTTTTTTAGAGACAGAGTCTCACTTTATTGCCCTTAGTAGAGTGCGGTGGCGTGACGACTCACAGCAACCTCCAGCTCTTAGGCTTAGGCGATTCTCTTGCCTCAGCCTCCTGAGTAGCTGGGACTACAGGCGCCCACCACGATACCCAGCTATTTTTTGTTGCAGTTTGGCCAGGGCTGGGTTTGAACCCGCCATCCTCAGTATATGGGGCCGATACCCTGCTCACTGAGTCACAGGCACCACCCAGTATAAATGTCTTAACATAATAATTAAGTAAGTGAGGTGAAGGCTATGTTAACCAGTTTGATGTAAGCATTCCAAATTGTATATACAATCAGCACATTGTACCCCGTAAGTGCATTAATGTACACAGTTATGATTTAATTTAAAAATTAAGAAAAAAATAAATAAAAAAGTAATGAGTTAACTTGGCCACTAGAGAAGTTCTAACCTATAATAATACAGGCCCTGAAGCAGAATTATGGTGTATACAAGATTTATTTGAGCTCAGGTTCTCATACAAATAAATAAATATAATCTGATTAAGCCAAAAAAGAGCATGGCGGTCAAGAGAATAAGTCACAGTGCTGCCTATGCTAAAACTGGGCAAGTTATTTATTCTCCTATATATATATATGTGTGTGTATTTTATATATATATGTATATATATAAAATCAAAAGAGGTTTATTCTGACACAAATTTTAGGGTCCAAAGCCACACTCAAAAGCCTTGAACAAGTATACTCTCAGTGGTGGGGTTATAGTTTGGTTTTATAAATTTTAGGGAGATAGGAATTATAGATGAGGTCATAAATCAAAATGTGGAAGGCATATGTTGGTCTGGCATCAAAAGGTGGGACATCTGGAGGTGGGGGAAGGTCACAGGTTATAGACGGGTTTCTTCTTTAACTGACAATTGGCTGAAAGAGTCAGGCTTTGTCTAACAGACTAGGAGTTAGAGAAAAGGAATGCTTATGAGAAAGGGTCTGTTAAGATGAACAAACTCAAATGGTTTGTAGTGTATACAGAGGACCTACAGTCAGGGCTTGCATAGCCTTATGCCTGTTCATGAGTCACTCACATAACACATTTCTAGGAATGGAAGGGAGACATATCTGATCTCCCTTCTCATAGTAACAATGCAATTTTAGGGATCCCCTTGGCCAAGAGGAAGTCCAGTCATTCAGTCACTGAGGAGGGACTTAAGATTTTATTTTAGTTCACAATACCCCCCTCTTTTGGCCAAGATGTGCCAGAGGCAGAGTATCTATAGTCAAACTCTTTATTTTGTCCAGTGCATTGCCAACGTAGTGTGGCTACCCAGGTTCAATCCAGGCCCTGAGTGGGCCCCCTGTGGCCAAGAGGACTAAATAAGCCTGAAAGGGGTTACAGCCAATTATAAATATTTTAGGCTTTAAGGGACTGGAAGTGAACAGGTACTCAACAACCCTTTAAAGCAGTGGTTCTCAACCTTCCTAATTGCTGCGGCCCTTTAATACAGTTCCTATGGGTTGCAGGTTGAGAACTGCTGCTTTAAAGTCTTCTAGTCAACATAAGAGTAAAAACCAAAATGTCAAAGGCAAGTGTTAAGCTACTATATTTTTAGGTTTAGTTGCAAGCTTATAGCAGACATAATCACTGTTAACTATTGAAGCTAAGGGATTTAGAGTCTTTTGCTCTATCATAATGTTTTAGTCTCTTTAGTAATTTACTGTTAGGTAGCTGATAAATTTCTTGTTATGTCTCCTTTTGGATAAACCCCATAAGTGAGAGCAGTCATACTCAGGAAGCTTCTGTGTCTATGGGAAACAGAACATTTTTCATGATTAAAAGGCATATCTGTACCCTCTGGCCCACAAAGGCAAATCCAATAAATAATGTTTGATGGGGGAATGACTGAATCTCTCTGGTCCTCAGTTTTGTCGTTTACTTATAAATGAAGTTGGACCTCAAGCCTTCTGCAATAGTTTAAGGCTTAAATTTTCTTTTTCCTTTTTTTATTAAGAGATAGAGTCTTGGTCTGTTACCAGGGCTAGAGTACAGGGTCATCATCATAGCTCACTACAACTTCAAACTCTTGGCCTTAAATGGCCTTCCTCAGCTTCCTGAGTAGCTGAAACTACAGGTGCATGCCACCCCACACCTGATTAATTTTTTTTTGTAGAGATGCGGTATGGCTCTTACTCAGGCTGGTCTTACACTCCTGGCCTCAAGTAATCCTCCTGCCTCAGCTTCCCAAAGTGCTAGGAATACAGATGTAATCCACCAAGCCTGACCAAGGCTTAATTTTCTATGATACATTTTTACATGGGAAAATACAAACTGCTTCATGCACTAATATGCTAAGTATTCTAGTTACTATCCATTAAGGCACTCTACAGAATCTGTTGTGAATGAACAATGAATGCCTCATTAATGTGTCCTCAGAGCTAGTTACAACATATTAATACTCATTCTGAAGGTACTTACATGCCTTCTCTTAACAAAACTAGACTATAGGATGCTCAGGATATAAAATCTTTGTTTATGATTGATATTATCCATAAACAACTATCAAGGTACAATGATTAGTACTCTCTTTTGAAATGACTGTTATTTATGTGTCAGGGTATATTGGCCTTTACTGAGATAAATGAAACTTATTGATACTGACAGTGTTGTCTTTTGACGGCTTTCTCTTGGCCCCTTGAACTTAACTCTCTCAAGCTTATTTGTTGTAGTTTTGTATTTTTCTTGTTTTTTAGAGACAAGGTCTCAATCTATCACTCAGGCTGGAGTGGGAATGATGCAATCATAGCTCACTGCAACTCTGAACTATTAGGCTTAAGCCATCCCCCGGTCTCGGCCTCCTAAAGTGATGGGATTATAAGCGTGAGCCACTGCAACTGGCCTATTTATTGTAAATTCTATGTTTGAAATAAGTCTGGCTCTTATAATTCTTCAAATTATGCAAGCTCAAAAGTTTAACTGAAATAAGACGTTTCTGAAACAACAGATTAATTTGTAAAACACAAAAAATGAAAATATTTCTTAGGTAGTGTACACAAGAATTATGAAGTAGGGTTAAATATTTTAAATAGATATATGCTGATGGAAAAATATAAGTTTTACCCATTTCAACACAAAATTTATCTAAGAAATACAATCTTCAACATTGAATTAAGAATCTGAAACTTAAATTTTACCATCAGTCCTTTTCACTACTAGTCCTAAATACCTATCAAATCTGTTTCTTTTTTAGAGAGTGAAATCTTTTTCTCCCCATCTCACTGTATGTAGAGGGAGACCAACACACTATGAGTAAAAAGTTTCAGTCAATACACCTAATTATTTTTTATTTTTTGAAGTGCAGCAAAGATGATACCTCTGTGAAAAGAATTTTCGAAACAAAAAGGAATGGCTAGACACCAGATACAACTCTGTGGACTTATTTATCTTTCATTTGTTTTGACAGATATATCAGTACTAGGGATTAAGACTACTGAGTGTTGGAAATGGTGATGAAAGTCAGATTCCACATTCTGGTTCCAACCACAGATAGAATGTAGGGGGCTTTGGTAGTGGTGGAAAATCTTGGCGAAGTAGTCATACATTCAAAATGGAGATGAGCAGAACCTGAAGACCACTTCTACTTAAGTAGAAAAGACAATAACAATTTTTAAACTACTCCTCACAAAACACCCAGCTCATTTTATGATATGGTCAAATTCTTTAAAAGCCTCTCAAACACCACCACAAGGATTTTGAAAACCCAAAATTAGGACTTTGCCAAATTAAATCTTTGGGAAACTTACTTTAAGTACTTTAGGGAAGAGGCATGATCCAGGTTTTTTTAAGATGGTTTTAGTGGAAAGTCAATAATTCTAAACCTCACAACTAAAAATAATAAAATCTCAGAGGTTTACCAGTTTTTGAGGACTATATATTCTTAACTTCTTAAGGAAGTCAACCCTTGCCCCAGTGAAGCAGGGTACGCTTAACACTTTTATTTAAACTCCTCTCTTGTGGCAGGCTCTTTCACCTTTGATTATTTTTTGCTCTTCTTTTATGATGCTATTGCAGTAGGATAGCCTTGTGCCACCTGCCTGAGAGGCGATATCACTTACCTCCTCCTACACTTCGCCAACTCTCCTAAAGGACAACCAGATTAAAAAAAAAATAGTTTGAATCTCAGGAAAAGAAAGATTAACTAAGGCCTACTCCTCCTCTGAACAAAACAAATCTCTGTGAATTTTACATTGACTCCAAAGGATTTAGGTAAGAATTTTCTCTAAGCCCAGGGTAGGCTCCTGGACTTAAACGATTCTCTTGCCTCAGCCTTCCAAGTAGCTGGGACTGCAGGCGCCAGAAACAATGCCTGGCTATTTTTTGTTTGTAGTTGTCATTGTTGTTTGGCAGGCCTGGGCTGGATTCCAACCCGCCAGCTCTGGTATATGTGGCTGGCGCCTTAGCCACTTACAGGCCCAAGCCTAATTTTTTTTTTGGATACAGTTTCACTCTGCCACCCTGGGTATAGTGCCATAGCATCATAGCTGACAGCACCCTCAAACTCTTGGGGTCAAGAGATCCTCTTGCCTCAATCTCCCAAGTGCAGAGACTACAGGTGCCTGCCACCAGGCCCAGCTAGTTTTTCTATTTTTAGTACAGATGGGGTATTGCTTTTGCTCAAGCTGGTCTCGAAGTCCTAAGCTCAGGCGATCTACCTGCTTCTGCCTCCCAAAGGGCTAGGATTACAGGTGTGAGCCACCACACTGGGCCTAAAACTAAAATTATTTTAAATAACCTTTAAAACATCTATTTTTCTCTGGATTGATTAAAGCAATATAATGTACATAGTTTAAAAAAAAAAAAAACTAGTGGCTTGGCACCCATAGCTCAAGCTGCTAGGGTGCCAGCCACATACACCAGAGATGTTGGATTAGAATCCAGCCTAGGCCCACCGAACAAAAATGACAACTACAACCAAAAAATAGCAGGCATTGTGGCAGGTGCCTGTAGTCCCAGCTACTTTGGAGGCTGAGGCAAGAGAATTGTTTAAGCCCAAGAGTTTGAGGTTTCTGTGATGCAGTTTGAGCTGTGACACCACGGCACTCTATCCAGGGTGACAGCTTGAGACTGTCCCAAAAAAAAATAAATAGAGTGGTGCCTGTGGCTCAGTGGGTAGAGCACTGGCCCCATATACCAAGGGTGGTAGGTTCAAACCCAGCCCAGCCAAACTGCAACAAAAAAATAGCCAGGCCTTGTGGCGGGCACTTGTAGTTCCAGCTATTTGGGAGGCTGAGGCAAGAGAATTACCTAAGCCCAAGAGTTAGAGGTTGCTGTGAGCTGTGTGATTCCATGGCACTACCGAGGGCGATATAGTGAGACAGAGTCTACAAAATAAATAGATAAATAAATAAAAATAAACTAGGAAAATAGATGGTTACCATCTGTTGGATGGTAGTACTTAGATCAATGACATGTAAAATTCAGTGTGTCTAGAAAGGATCTTTCTGTATCTTGCTCCTCCCCTTATAATCACGACACACTTAGGAATTGCACCACTCAATGTAATTGTTTCAGCTTAGATACACAAGAATATACTTGGTTCTTCCCTATATTCTTTACCCATATCCAATCAATACCATATCTGAGAGTTTATTTAGTTCCATATTTTTGCAGAACCTGTATTGACAACTTGTATTTTCCTTTTCCAGAATTATGTGACATTAATAGAATCTTCGTAATAGCCATAATATCAAAGGCTTACTAATTTTTACCTGTTTACTTGGGTCAGTAATATTGCTTTTGTTCTCTAATGACCCTATTTGTAAGTTCTTTGTTTTGGTCAGGGGGCATACTATGTTTTCCTAATAAAAAGAAATGTAACTGGAGGTGGTGGGTTCAAACCCAGTCCTGGCCAAAAACTGCAAAAAAATAAGAAATGTAGCTGGGTTGCTTTCTAAGTATTTGGACTATTTATTTGTTGTCTTTTCTCATATAGGCTTGGCAGCTATGTTATTAAGTCCTTTTTTTTTTCCTACAGACATTATTTATTTATTCTGGCATTTGTTACTGTGGAGAATTTACTGATGACTTAATTTTATTTTTCCCTTTGTGGGAGGAAATGCTGTTTGTTCTACATGGGTCCCACATTTGTCGACATTCCCTTACATTTGTAGGATTTTCTTTTATCCTCTAAATTAAAAAATGTTACAATTAATTTAACACTTCTGTCTCCATATAGTTTTTTACCTCTGTATATGTTCTTTGGGGTTGTCCATTCCTTACAATTTCACTTAATTTCATGGAAGATACCTTGAACTCAACCTCAGCAAGAGCAGATCCTTTTTTTGTTGTTCTTTAATTATCTTATCTTTCTATGTAGCTGATGATAACTAGTATTTATTCTCTGGTAACCTTTATACATAGACTATTTAGAACAAAGACTAGTTTTACTAGTTAATAAATAAATCCCTATCAAATCCTTCATAGGAGAGAAGGAGCAAGTTTATATGTACTATAGTTTAATTGGGTAGATGAATGACCTATGAGTAAAAATGAAGCTTTAGTAGAAAAGACCTACACCTCACTTGAAAGACTTTCTTACCTCTGGGTACTGAGTCAGGCTACATTTAGTCTGGGTCATGCCCCCATTTTTGAATAGAAAGAATGTTCTCATGCAAATCAATACATCCCATTTTTAATGTGTGTATAAAAATCACTTGGAATTCCTGTTCTTTAGGTTCTTTTGGATGCCTGGTGCACATCTGACTACCAACAACAAGAATGAGATTGACCACACAAGCAAATCTCCACCACCTGCTATTTCACTCTAGCCCCTGTTGTTATAAATGAGCAAGGTGGGGGACGTGTGCATTATTAGATAGAAGGTATGTCTTTTATCTCTCCCTCTCTCTCAAACACACATTTTCTTATTTTGTAATAGTCTATCAAGTATTGTCTGGCCCATGCCTCAATCTGGTTTCATCCTTGAGTGCTTGGCATAAGACCTCATCCTAGTTTCCAACAATTTTTTTCACATTTTACATATTTTTGTCATTTCATTGGTAATGTAGAAAACTTCTAGATATATAATAATAGTAAAAATGATAATGATGAGAAAGAGGAGGTGGTAGCAGACACATCAAATGAGAAATGTGCCATCTTATTATTATTATGTTGAATAAAGAAAGATTATTGGAAGTCAAAGCTAAAGAAGAAAACTTTTAGAAGCCAGTAAATGGAACACGTACCTCTAAGAGCAATGTTTCCTTTTGAAATTATAGTTAAGGGTAAGTAGTTTAGGGAAGGGCTATGGTCCAGGTTTTTTTAAGATTTTTGTTTGTTTGTTTGTTTTGTTTTTTTTGACACAGAGCCTCAAGTTGTCACCCTGGATAGAGTGCTGTAGCATCACAGCTCACAGCAACCTCCAATTCCTGGGCTCAAGCAATTCTCCTGCCTCTGCTTCCTAAGTAGCTGGGACCACAGGTGCCAGCCACAACGCCTGGCCATTTTTTTGGTTGTAGCCGAACCCCAACTCAGGTGTACATGGCTGGTGCCTTAGCCCATTGAGCCACAGGCACCGAGCCTTTAAGATGGTTATAGTTAAAAATTTCTATTTGAACAACCCAGATTTTATGAGATCAGAATTTCATAGGAGGACAGAATAAACTTAACAGCCCAATTTTGGTCTTATTGTAAAAACATAAATCCAGATAATAGAAATTCAGAACCCTCACTGTTCACCAGACAGGGTACTGCCTGCCTTAAAAATAGTGCCATGAGCATTTTGCCAGGAATAATGCCAAGTATTTTACTGATTTAACCCATAAAATGACTCCATCCAGCAAGTCCAAATATTGCCCTCATTTTACAAACAAAGAAACTGATATAAGAAGTATGTAACTTCTCCAAAATGTTAACAGTTTGAGTGGCAAAGCTGGGAAACTTGCAGTTGAAAAGTAAAGGAAGTTAACTCAAATCCAATAAAAAATGTTGATCCCTTGCTACTCAAAGCATGGTTTTAGGGACTAGCACTATCAGTATCACCGTGGGACTTGTTAGAAATGTAGATTATCAGGCTCCACCCTACAACTGCTGAATCATAATTTGAACTTTAACAAGCTCCAAGATCCCCAGATGGTCTTTATAAACATTAAATTATGAACGACATCCTGTCTGTCCTACATACAGAAGGAGAGAGAGAACGCTATCTTACACTGGTGTGAATGTGTATGAAGCATGGATATATATGAAACATTTGGAGAGATAGGGTTAATGTATTCTACTAACACAAACCCTATTAAAAATACTTCAAAAGGTAGCTCAGCGCCCGTAGCACAGTGGTTATGGTGCCGGCCACATACACACCGGCCCGGGCCTGCTAAACTACAATGACAACTGCAACAAAAAAATAGCCAGGCATTGTGGCGGGTGTCTGTATTCCCAGCTCTTTGGGAGCTTGAGGCAAGAGAATCGCTTAAGCCCAAGTTTGAGGTTGCTTGAGTTGTGATATGCCACAACACTCTACTGACGGCAACATACTAAGACTCTGTCTCACAAAAAAAAAAAAAAAAAAAAAAAATTTCAAAGGGTGACATTGTGGTTGTCAAATTGATAATTGGATTATCAAAGGTCAGTCAAAAGCCAGGAGAATTCACAAGCTTAGAAAATATAAAGTTTTGGGAAGGTGTACATGATGAATTATATCTTGGCCCTCGGAGATCCCTAAGGGCACAGGCCTGGGAAGCACCTATTGCAGATTGTCCAGGTAAATGTAAAATGGGAACAAAAGGTAAACCCTCTCCTAGCAGGTACGAGTTAGGCTCAAGGAAATTCAGAGTGGGAAGAAGACATTGGAACCAAAGTGGCAGAAATGGCAGAGAGATTTTTTTGGGGGGTGAGGGGGGAGGTGTTAGAGATGGAGTTTAGAATTCAGCCAGGATTATAGATACTCAAAGGATTAAAGAAGGAAATAGAAAAGAATGCAAAGCCATGAACTTACTGATTATTTTGGTAACTCAATGGACATGCTACTTGCAGAGAAAAAAATAAATGAGATACTCCCTTCACAAATGTGATGTTTTCATAAATTCAAAGTAGAAGTTAAATATTGTTTCTCAACTACTCCAAACATATTGTTGGTTCCCATTATCAGTGTTTAGTTGACATCTCTACGAGGTATTCTTACCACCCCATTTAAAACTAAAATATCGGCTCGGTGCCTGTAATTCAGCGGCTAGGGTGCCAGCCACATACACAGAGGCTGGTGAGTTTGAACCAAGCCTGGGCCTGCCAAACAACAATGACAACTACAACCAAAAAAATAGCCGGGCGTTGTGGTGAGCACCTGTAGTCCCAGCTACTTGGGAGGCTGAGGCAAGAGAATTGCTTAAGCCTAACGTTTGAGGTTGCTGTGCACTGTGATGCCACAGCACTCTTCTGAGGACGACATAATGAGACTCTGTCTCAAAAAAAATAAATAAATAAAACTGAAATATCCTTCCTAATAACAACATATTGGTATTATTTCTGTTTTATTTCTAAGGCATTTGCCACTTTCTAAAGTATTCTTCATTGATAAAGATTTGATTTATTATCTTTTTGTTCCTACCAGAATTAAACTATAGCAAAGTCTTTTTCTATTTTGTTTACTACTGTTTTTCCCAGAGTGCTTAGTGCTTAGTGCTTAGCTCATCATGTGGACTAAATAAATATTTGCTGAGTAAAAGTTCTAGAATGGATTGCCAAGTACACAAGTATCAAAGGAAACTGAAAGGAAAAATTACGAAGTTTTAAATACTTGAATATATACTCTAATTATAACATAAGCTTCATGACAACAAGTATTTTTATTTCTTTTGCTGAAATGTAAGAATGGATAAAAAAGAATGGTCAGTATAATGTACCTGACACAACAATGCTGACTGACCATGAATCTTTTTTTTGTAACATATTACTAATAAATGTAAGATACAGTGTCTGACTATTTCAGTTTTAAATGCAGTGGTTAGAGACACTTAACCCCTAAGGTGGAGGTCCAAATACATCTTACTTTTAGTTGAACCCAGGCAAGTGTTGATGAGATAATGCCAAGGACGTGAGTGAGTCAGGACACTAGATGCTGCTTCCTAAGTGGTATAAAGATCAAAGGTTCCCTCATCTACCTGAGAGATCATGACACTTGTCATTTCTCCATTCCTCTGGATTTACTCTCTTTTCTCCTATAACAAGTGGAGGGGAAAAAAGTCTTTTGCCTCCTAGTGTGGCTAGTTTTGGAAAGCAGGATTATGAGATGAGAAAATCAGAGTATAGCCAAGTGAAAAAGTGACATGGGACAGCCTAGGAAAGAAGAATACTTTTTTACCAGAGTTAAATTCTATATTACAGCATCAAAAATTATGTATACACCACAGATGTATTTAGAAATTTACAAGGGTGGTGAAAGCAGGCTATACTCTAGCAAATGTGGAATTGGAATTGTAGCTATGAACTGCTTAGGAATACAGTTGAAAGTGTTAAGAGTATTCTTTATCTGTCCGTATAATGGCAGATGAAGAATACTCTTTATACATGGGAACTTATACAATGTCATCTTAGCAACCATAAAAACATATAAGCGATAAATAACCAATAACTATATTTAGGGGGAGAATAAAGGCCTATTTTAAATATAGACAAAATGTGAAGTAGTAAACTGTTTTACCTGGAATGATCCAAGAATATCTTTTAAGGGCTCTTCATAAAACTCATCTCTTCCAAAGAACAGTAGCAACTCAAAGAAACTCCTAAAAAAATAAGTAAAGGATAATTTTCAATACTTCTGTGAGTTTTGCTACAATTTCAAAGATTATCAAGCAGTAAGAGCGATTTAAAATCAAAAAACTGGCTCGGCACCTTTAGCTCAAGCAAGTAAGGCGCCAGCCACGTACATCAGAGACGCCAGGTTCAAATCCAGCCCAGGCCTGCCAAACAACAATGATAACTACAAACAAAAAATAGCCAGGCATTGTGGCGGGCACCTGTAGTCCCAGCTACTTGGGAGGCTGAGGCAAAAGAATCGCTTAAGCCCAGGAGTTGGAGGCTGCTGGGAGCTGTAATGCCACGGCACTCTACCCAGGGCGACAGCTTGAGGCTCTGTCTCAAAAACAATAAAATAAAATTAATTAAATAAATAAAATAACCATACTGATCACTTAGAATATTACGTTTTCAGTAAAATTTTAAAAGAACTATCTTTAACTATAAAAACTATCTAAAACTATAAAATGAAACAATTACATTATTCATGCCTACTGATGACCCCAGTGCGACCAATTTTAATGGCATACAAGGTCACAAAAATGGTGGCTATACTTGTCAGGCTAATCTGAAAGAGCCACAAAGTCCAGCCTTATCCCAGTACAATAGAATCCCACAGAAAATCTAAAATCTAATGTTTTGTTTTGTTTTTTAATGTTATTTATTTATTTATTTATTTTTTGCAGGTTTTTGGCCGGGGCTGGCTTAGAACTCACCACCTCCGGTATATGGTGCTGGCGCCCTACTCCTTGAACCACAGGCACCACCCCAAAATTTAATGTTTTTTAGAGGGATATATAAAATTGATACAAAAACATAAAGTTACAGAATCACCATAAAACTCGTAACAAACATTTAGATTATAGGATATATCAAAAATTATATCTAATAAATGGTACCTGCTTCCCTAAATTCCAGGGTTATCTTGAGTATCCCATTCCTAAAGAGGACTGCTCAAATTCTGTGATTACTCCTTTTTAAATAAATTGTTTGGAAAATACTGTCCTAAATACTTTATGTACTTTCTTCTTTTTATTTTTTTTTGGTGACAGAGTCTCACTTTGTCACCCTTGGTAGAGTGTCATGGCATCTCTAGCTCACACCTCTTGGCTCAAATGATCCTCTGGCCTCAGCCTCCCAAATAGCTGGAACGACAGGCCTGCCACAATGTCCCACTATTTTTTTAAGAGATGGGGTCTCACCCTTGCTCAGGCTGGTCTCCAGCTCTTGAGCTCAAGCAATCCACCCACAACAGCCTCCCAGAGTGCTAGGTTTATAAGCATGAGCCACCACAAAGGGCCAACTTTTATGTACTTTCAATAATTTATAAGTTTATAAGAGAAGGAACAGGAACTATTAGAAAATTATTTAATTTTTTTACCAATCCTAAAGTAGTACAAATAACAAATCCTGCAAAATTATAAATTTTAATTCATCTAGCAGATACTCAACTATGAATAAAGTTGCATTTTCTGTAAATTTTTTGCCTATAATCAAAATAAATCACTAATAAAGACTAAAATTTTAAAATTCAAACATAACTATCAGAATATATAGTTTTGAAAATTATACATAATATTAAAGATCTAAATATTATACAATTACACTTTTCTAAATACAGTACAATTACTATATGCCCAAACTGACATTTTTATCAATTAGACTAATTTAAATTTTAAAATGTCAACAGACCAAAAATTTAAGCCAGTCAAAAGCAAAGTGGTATGCTAAGAAAAAAAAATCTTTGCTGATTTCCTCAATTAAAAAACTTATACAAGTAATTTGGGGAGGAGGGAAGGATCTCCAAACCAACAGAAAACTGGGAAAAAAGATTATTTCACAGAAAAGAAGCAAGTGAATTTTTTTTCAAACAGCAAAAGATGTTCTGCTTTACTCATAATTAATCAAAAAGTATAAAGATGAAATGCCATTTCATTGTATTTATAAAAATATAAAGAATTGATGTATTCTATGACAACTTTGGAATATAGAAATAGGTCCTTATATCTTATTGGAGGGAACTGTGAATGGTATAACCTCTTTTGAAAGCAAGGCTATAATAATCATCAAAACTTAAAATGCACATACCATCTGACTCAGTAGTTCCACCTACAGAAATTTCATCCTCCATATATAGACACATAATTTCAAAGACATATATACAAGGATATATATCACAAATGATTTGTAGTAGCAATGGACTAGAAATATCCTACATGTCTCCTACATGTCTACCTAGGAAACTGGGTAAATTAACTCTAATACATACATACAATAAAATATAATGCAAATATTTATAAGAAGATTAGTGAGAATACAGTTATATGTATATAAATGGATATGGAAGAAATTCCAAGATGTACTGTTAAACAAAGATATACAATTATATTCATTACATTATCTTTGTATAAAAAGAGGTAAGAAGATAGAGGGCACACATACACCATATATAAAGTTTATACATTGTCAGACTATAGAGGGATAGCTGACAAATTATTCCTGTGTATAGGATAAAGAAGAACTAGGGGTCAAGGATGAAAAGGAGAATAATTTTTTATAAACCTTTTTGCAGCTACTTTACTATCAAAAATTATGAAAAAAAAACATCAAAAGTACCTCTGGAATCTTCTTTATCCATATTAACAAAGGACTAATTCACATTTGTCTCATCTTTAAACTTCTATTAGACCTGTCATAACTCTTGCCATTCTGCAAAATCCATGCTATTACCCAAAATTATCCTTGCTATTACTCAAAATCCATGTTCAACACAGCTGCTATTAAATACTTGTTTATTTATTTCTTTATTTATTGAGACAGAGTCTCACTTTCTTATGCTCTAGCATCACAGTTCACAGCAACCTTCAAACCCTTGGGCTCAAGCAATCCTCTTGCCTCATTTTTTCATTTTTTAGTGGAGATAGTGTCTCACTCTTGTTCAGGCTGGTTTTGAACTCATGAGTTCAAGCAATCCACCCGCCTCGGCCTCCTAGAGTGCTGGGATTACAGGTGTGAGCCACTACATCTGGCCCCATTATTATCTTTTTAAAACACAGAAATTATCTCCTATTTACAGACTTTACAAACTGCTGTTTGGACCATATCATCTAATGCACATATTTCAGATAAAATCTAGATTTCGCTGTACTTTTGAAAAACAGGACCCTCTATGACACAATACTTGTATTTCTCTATGGCAAACTAAGCTTCCTTCTGATTTGTGAGTATCCATCCCTCTCTCTTACCTCTCCAATAAACTGCCTGCTTGACGTATTTATTACTTACATTTTCTTCCTGTTTTATTTAGGTAATGTGATTTTCAGGTATTGAACATTACTGATTTATTGCAAAAAACTTAAGAAATATTATGACATAAGGACCTTTATGTCTGATCGAAACCTAAACATATCTTTTAGATATCTTTTACCATAATTTCCATGCTTTGTGATCAAAGGAAACTACTAAAACTCCTGTCCCTTCAGATCTTTCGGTATGTTGATTCCTTAAGATGTACTTACACAACTTCTCTTAACAACTAAGACTAACTCTGTGGACAAAGATGTGAGGTATTCTTGCAATGCTGACAAGAATGTAAATTGGTTCAGTCTCTACAGAACAAATTGAGCAATATCTACCAAGTCTCATGACAAGTCTCATACTCTTTTTAAGTGTAGTATTACTACTCTTATGATATATATAGGATATATTAATATCCTTGTATACATTCCAGAAGCCACCTGTACATGCCAATTTATTAACGGGTTGTTAATAATACCAAAAGACTAGAACAAATATTAAATAATCATTGATAGGCTTGGTGCCTGTGGCTCAATGGGCTAAGGCGCCAGCCACGTACACCTGAGCTGGTGGGTTCGAATCTAACCCGGGCCCGCCAAACAATGACGGCTGCAACCAAAAAATGGCCAGGCGTTGTGGCGGGCGCCTGTAGTCCCAACCACTTGGGAAGCAGAGGCAGGAGACTTGCTTGAGCCCAGGAATTGGAGGTTGCTGTGAGCTGTGATGCCACCGCATTCTATCCAGGGTGACAGCTTGAGGCTCTGCCTCAAAAAAATAAATAAATAATAAATAAATAAATAATCATTGATAGGAGACTAGTTAATTAAATCTTGACATATCTGTAAGAGCAAAATATTCTACAGTCAATTTAATGATTAATGAAGCTCTTTCTATGCTGATGGGGAAAGATATCCATGTGACAAAAGATGTACAAAACAGTATATAGAGTACACTAACATTTGTCCAAAATAATGAAAAAGTATGGCTTTTTTTTTTTCTTGCATATGCATAAAATATATCTGAAAGGCAACTCGAGAAAATAACAGCACAGATGGCTATATGAATTGAAATTAGGCAGGCAGATATAAATGGCGGGGATATCTTATCATATACTGATCATCCTTTTGAATTCTTAACTATTACGTGTATCACCTACTAAAAATTTAAATAAAAATTTAAAGAGAAAATCTTAAAAAAGCAATGCCCTTAAAGAGTGCATTATATACACAGGGATGAGAATGACAGCAAACTTTTCATCAGAAAAAAATGCAAGCCAGAGACAGTGGATGCACTCCTTTTTTGAAGAAAGCAAAAAAAACAAAAAACAAATGTGTCAACCTAATGCTCCAACCAATGGCAATATCTTTCAAAAAGAAAGGTGTCCAGCTTCTGGTTTAGTTTAGCTAAATGGGGGGGGGGGGGAATTGGAAGTCACGAAGAAGGAAGAAATACACATCTTTCTCACTTATCCCTCTGTTTCAGGATCCTCCACAGCAGTAGATATTATGTATCTCTTCAGAAGTCTTCTTTTGTACACCTTGTGCGTCTTCCCTTCATCAACCATCTCTCGCCCCGGGACTCTAGTAATACCTCCTTCTTCCTTAGACCTTCCATATGTAGAAGAGCAATTTGGTACAGTTGCTAATGTCGCTAATGTCTGGGTTCCCTATCCCACTATACCCTTCTCATTCTCTTAGATCATCTAACACCTTTAAAGGTGGTTCTGTGAATTAAATTAAATCCTTCTACTAAATTATCTAGTATTATTTACATTTCCCTAATTGAATCTTAATTGAAATTTATCTTAATCAAAAAGAAAATAAAAAGGAAACAAAAACAAATTCATTGAAGATGATTCCCTTAGGACAAAAGGAAAATTATTTCTTATCATTACTTCAAAATTGAAATAAAGAACCTTTTCAAGATATCATGGCTTTAAGAAAACTATAGCCAAGGCCAGGCACAGTGGCTCACACCACCAAGATTAGAATCCTAGCACGATGGGAGGCTGACACAGGTGGATTGCTTGAGCTCAGGAGTTGGAGACCAGCCTGAGCCAGAGCAAGAACCTGTCTCTAAAAATAGCTGGGCATTGTGACCGGCACTTCTAGTGCCAGCTACGGGAGCGGCTGAGGCAAGAGAATCACTTGAGCCCAAGAGTTTGAGGTTACTGTGAGCTACAGCACTCTACCGAGGGTGACAAAATGAAACTCTGTCTCAAAAAAAGAAAAAGAAAAAAAGAAAATTATAGCCAATACAAAGAATTTATGACTAAGACCCCAAAGACAATTACAGCAACAATAAAAATAAACAGGACTTGATTAAACTAAAAAGCTTCTGCCCAGCAAAGGAAATAGTCAACAGAGCAAATGGACAACCTACAGAATGGAAGAAAATATTCGCCAACTATTGATCTAATAAAGGGCTAATATCTAGAATCTACAAAGAACTCAAATAAATCAGCAGAAAAAAACACCTCCATTAAAAAGTGGACAAAATAGGCTCAGCACCCATAGCACAGTGGTTATGGCACCAGCCACATACACTGAGGCTGGAGGATTCGAAACCAGACTGGGCCAGCTCAACAACGACAACTACAATAAAAAATAGCAGGGCATTATGGTGGGCGCCTGTGGTCCTAGGTACTTGGGAAGCTGAGGCAAGAGAATCGCTTACGCCCAAGAGTTGGAGGTTGCTGTGTGCCATAGAACTCCACACAGGGCAACATAGTAAGTCTCTGTCTCCAAAAAAAAAAAAAGTGGGCAAAATATATAAACAGTAGCTTTCTCAAGAAGATAGACAAGGCTCGGCACCTGTGGCTCAACAGGCTAAGGCGCCAGCCACGTACACATGAGCTGGCGGGTTCGAATCCAGCCCGGGCCCGCCAAAAAACGATGGCTGCAACCAAAAAATGGCTTGTGGCTCTGTCTAAAAAAAAAAAAAAAAAAAAAACAAAAAAGAAGATAGACAAATGACCAGCAAACATATGGAAAGATGGTCTCTGTCACTAATCATCAGGGAAATGCAAATAAAAACCACAATGAGATCCCACCTTACCCTTATCAGAATGGCTCCTATTTAAAAAGTCCAAAAAAGAAAAAATAGATGCTGGAGTGGATCCAGAGAGAAAGGAATGCTTCTATAGTGTTGGTGGAAAGCAAATGAGTACAATCTCTATAAATAAAAACAGTATGGAGGGCTCGGCACCTCAATGGGCTAAGGCACCAGCCATGTACACCTGAGCTGGTGGGTTTGAATCCAGCCTGGGCCTGCCAAACAACAATGATGGCTACAACAAAAAAAAAAAATGGCTGGGTATTGTGGCGGGTGCCTGTAGTCCCACCTACTTGGGAGGCGGAGGCAAGAGACTTGCTTGAGCCCAGGAATTGGAGGTTGCTGTGAGCTGTGATGCCACAGCACTCTATCCAGAGTGACAGCTTGAGGCTCTGTCTCAAAAAAAAAAAAA
>CAUYON010025025.1:17500-23240 GCA_963573935.1 Arctocebus calabarensis | reverse complement strand
TTTAGGCCTTTAGTCTCAGGGTATATATAGGTGTATGGGTTCCTTGGCCAGGAAACAAATGAATACAGTCCCTTCCACCAGGGGCAAGGTGAATGAATGTATCAATGTACAGTCCTTTCATGGAATTGAGGCCTAGGAAATAACACAGATTTTTCCTTTCTTATAATGTGTAGACGTTTTTTGGCACCCTCTGTATTTTACTACTTTATGGTCTCTGTCTATTGTATCATATTTATTTTCTAACTTCTCAACTAGAATATACCGTATGAATTCCTTGAGGACAGGAGCTTTGGACATTTTTTTTTCCCACTGTAACATCCGCACCATCTAGACAAGTGTCCGGTACACACCAGGAAATCAATAATAATCAAATGAGTAAGCAAATGAATGGAGAAAACCGTGGACCATTGGATCCTAGTTTAGGATTGCTCCATTAGTCAACAGTTTCTTGTTCGAAAATACCATGTCTTAGGCCAAGATCTGAATTCAAAGATGAAGCTAGTTGGCCAAGAAGGTGAGTGGTGGCTTCACAAGATGGCCTGATCCTATTCCTCCAAGTGCATTGCTTGGAATCGTCAGCTATTTTAGATGAGACACAGGACTTTTTCATTCTCCACAGTGATCCTATTTGGAAACACGTAAAACACGTAATGCTGCCTCCTGAACTTAAAATCCTTCGATGATGGGAGGCCGCACAAGGACACCCATTCTCTTCTGAAAGATCATGCATTTTTTTTCAGTAGATGAACTTTTTATCTCTTAATGATGTTCAGAAAAGGTCAAAGCATCTAACAGGTGGGAGATGGAAAGCTTCTGGTGAAGGAGATCAAGGTCTCCAGCGTCAGCCTAACTCCAGAAGCTTCTCAATGACTCCAAGTGTGGTTCATGGGGACAGCAGCTAATATGATAGCTTTTTGTGATAACAAAAGTAAAACTTGCACAGAACACTGTCTTGAGGACTCTTCCTTCTTTTCCTTTGGAAAGCGATGAGTTCCAAGTGCAATCTTTGCTTGTGGGATGAAACGTATAAAGCCCGTGGCTCCCACTGGGAAGACAATAGTTGCCGTCCCTCATGGGCAGCACTGTTCATTGTGACTACTCCAGAGTGTGTAAACTGAACTGATAATTTTATTTCCTCACGCTCAGGAACTGAGGTGCTTGCTTATGGAAGGAGCTGGGGGTTCCCACCTGTGCTACCCACAGAGACACCTGCTCTCCCCAGGCAGGAGAAGGGAGGTACCAGGGAGCTTGGCTGCTCAGAAAGGGGGAGGGTGAAGACCCTGGGGCTGTCATTTAGTCACCTGATCATTTGCTTCCTGCCTGTCTCCCCATTTGAGCCTTAAGTCCCGTTTGAACAGGAATTATATTGAACATAGGGCCAGGTAGGTTGAAGCAACTCAATAAATTCTTCTTGAATGGATAATGTCTATTTGTGTAGACAAACAAATGAATAAAGATTCCAATGCCGTAACTGTATTTCTCCAGTTCTTGCATAGCCTTTCTCTGAAGCTGAACATTTAATTGCACTGATGGGCCTTGTGCACAGACAGAGCCCTGTGTTTTCATATCTATGCACCTTTTAGACAAATTATCTGCCAGTTCCTTGTGCTTCTTCTACATCTTTTTATAAAACTGGCCCCACACTGGGACTCAGAGGACATATTAGTCAAGAGGGGACTGGTGGAGGTGTAACCTCCTATCCCACTACCTGGGGCCCCGACCACTGGGGTCCAATGACACCTCTGGGTTGCACAGAGTTGCCAAGTCTTTTGTGATGTGGTGAAATTGCCAGAATCAAGGCACCAGCTCCTGGGTCCTAAATTAGACTGGAGCGGGGGCCAAGGCAGAGGCCTGGGATTTGCTATGAGCATACAAATGAGGTTTCCATGGATAACTTCAGAAATGGGAGGCTCAGAAATTGACTGAAGATGAGATATTAGAGATGAAACAGATGGGTGCACAAGGTCCCCATCCGTGGGAAACGTGGGGCGGCTGCCAGATGTGCACTCCGCAACTGACTGGCTTCTCAGCGAGCGCTGGGCCTCAGCCAGCAGTGACCCTCAGCATGGCATGGAGAGAGGCGAGACTCCCCAGGCCACAGACCCGATCCCCAACCACACTGCAAGTGCTCTGAGGCCGGGGCCGTGACCTCCATGTGTCCCTAGCCCGGGACTGGCAGAGGAGGCGCTATGTGCATGTTGAATGAATAAATGAGTGAATGAATGATGCTCAGGCCGTTTCCGCACCTCATCCCACCTCCAACAGGATCTAGGACAGAGGTGCTCATAGTATCAGCGCCTGCCTACCCATGTTGGCTTTCTCGCTTCTCAGGGGTTAATGTTTCTCACAGAAGGGGTCTGCTCCACACACCTCTCTCCTCTCCCCTCCTCCTTTCCTTTTTCATGCAGTTGAGGACGGGTCTATGAGCCTCTGCTCCCAGGAAGCTGGATCCCTCAGCCTGATTCTCCCCTTACCGACTTTGTAATGTCGGTTGAGTCTCAGAGTCTCGATTTTCCCATCTACAAAATGGGGGAACAGTAATACTGACCTTGCCAGATCATTGTGAGGATCCCATGAACTATTTTAAGTAAGTGTCATCATCCGAGAGTACCAGGACAGTGTCATCCGCTGGAGCTGGCAGGGTGTCGAGAGAAGGGTGAGGGTGAAGATGGAAGAGATATGGGGCTGGGGATTTAGTTTTTGGGATCAGAACCCAGAAGAACTCACAAAATCAAGTCTTTTCACCTTGGAGAACGCATAGTCCTTCCAGAGAGGTGCTTTTGGGACTCTTAGAAAGTGAATGGTGACAAAGAAAAGCCAGAACAGGAGCAGAGCTCCCCCAGGCCACCCCTGCTCCCAGCAGTCTATCCTGGGAGAAGGAGCATGGCCCTCCCAGTTTTGATCCCTGGAGGGTCCAGTGAGGCTTAGTAGTCTAGTAGTCTTTTAAGTCTCCCATTAACACATCCACAGTCCTGTTTATCATCTCAGGAAGCAGCTGCTTCTGGAATAGACCTTGGAGTTACTGGGTTTCTATCTTTTTTAGAGCTTCAAGTATTTCCTCAAGTCTTTTATTACTTAGCTCCTAAAACGCTCCCAGCCCAGAGAACATTCCCTGTGCCCACATCCAGCCCAGATCGGCCGTTTTACTGTGGTTTCTCAAAAAACGTTATCGGCCCTTCACCTGGAAGAAGCAAATGGTCTCTATGTACGGTCACCTTTAACGAAAGAAATCCAGGAAGCTGGCAGCGAGCGCTGCAGACTTCCAGACAGTTCCCTTTGCATGATTTCTAGGAAATGATATTCCAGAAAACAGCAGCACCTTCCCGAGAGGGGGCATAGGTAGCAAATGCTAGCCGCTAGGATACAACTTGCCTCTTCCTAGGCTGTAATCTCAGAGATTCTTGGCTTGGGCAGGTTCAGATTCTTCTGACTTGATTTTTTTCTACCCTGCAGGGGACAGCAGTGGGCAAAGAACCGTGGAATTCACCCGATAAAAGAAGAAACATTTGCTTCCAATTATCCAAATTATTGTTTGCTAATTGAAGTACAAAAGGGGTATTTTTTTCTCTCCACTGGTTGGTATAAGCATCCCTTCCCTTAAATCTCTTTGATTGAACAAAAATGCTTTTGGAGTGTTTACTTTAATCCATATATCATTTTCCTGATTAGTAGTTGTTCAGTAATATCCCTGGTCACGGAGGCAAGCTTGAACCAGAGAGCAGTTTGCCATTGAAGCTGCACAAACCGGTTATATATGCACCATTGTGCTTCTGCCACTCTGGTTGGATTTTTTTTTAACATGGATATCAGTTTGGGGGGCAAAAATTTACCTACCACTATACAGGGTGGCCAGAAAGTTTGTGGCCAATTTAAAATAGTGTGCAATTTTAAATTTGCACATGAACTTATGGGCATCGTGTACTATAATACTTTCTCATATAGGTGAATCTTGTCTTTAGTTCAGATTTTCTGTAAATAGACTCCGAGATGGAGGTTTGCCTGCAGGGTATGCTCAGAAACACCTGTGTGGGGGTGGGGTGAGGAATGCAGGGAGAAGATGGGGGTGTTGCAACAACAGCAGACAATTCTCATGCCATGGGGGGATGTGGATACTGGGATGACCCTTTAGAATTGTCTCAAATTGAGACAAGGAGAGTGAACTTGTATGTCCCAGCTCTGATGAGTCTCTGTAAAAGAGCTTTTAGGAAGGGGATAACCTTGGGGAAGGATCTGCCCCATGTTCAGGGAAGGACACAGCGGGGGCACTCAGCAGCATCACTGCAGTGTGAGACCAGGAGCTGGGGCTGGGGAGGGCGGTGAATGCCTCAGTCCTAAAGGAGGCCTCCAGCACCCACCATGCCCACATTATGCAAGCATTCCTTAAATGCAAAATATAAATGGACTCATGCTCTTTTATTTTAGAGGCTGGAGTCTTGCTGTGTTGCCCAGGCTGGAATTGAACTCCTGACCTCAAGCGATCCTCCTGTCTCAGCCTCCTGCACAGCTCAGACTACAGGCGCATGTTATTGTTGAAGACATATGAGAAGCCAATGGAAACCTTCCTCAGCTCCAGCTGTTCAGATGTTTTGGTCCTTAGACTCTTTTAGAACAGACCTCTGCAAGTCTACAGTATTTGTTTATTCTAGGCAGATGCAACGAAGTTATCTCTGAACTTCTGCCAGCGATCAAAGAAACTGATGATGTAGAACAGCTCCACGGGCCATCTCCGTCCTGCCCATCATCTATCATCCCAACCCTCAACCTTTCTTCTGAGTGATGATTGCACCCTAAACACATAAAATTAATCACCACTCGGGGCCAGCCAGGTGTCTTGCCTCCAGAAATTATCTCACTGCAGCAAAAGAACAGCTCGGATCTGATAATGTCTCATAATTTCATTTAAAGAGCATGGCGGAGTCACATGGGCGCTCCTGGCGGGTTTGCAAAGCTCTGAGAAGCAGAGAGCCAGTGCTGGCTTCATGCAAAGATCAGGCGATTGTTTCAGGTACGGCCCCATGTCAGGTAAAAAAGAAGGCACCCCTTGAGTTAACACAGGACAAATTAAATCACCGGCTTCTGACAAAGGAGAGTGCTTGTAGGGCAGACTTAGGTCCTCACACGAGTAGCTCTGTTCCTTCTGGAAACTTTACGATGGTTTTGCAGAAGTGAGGCTAGGGAGAATCCTTCAGACTACATACACACTTAGCAGCAGATTATTACATGATCCAGTGAAGCCCTGATTTTGCAATTCCACGTGACAAGCCCTGCTTAACTTCACAGTGGCTGATAGTGGCCTTCTCTCGCACCCCGTATGTATATTTCATTTTAACTATGCGGCCCTCTGGCAACGTCCTGTACATTTCAATCAATCAGAAGCTCCATTTGCCAGTTCCACGTGGAGTTCAGTGCATCTGAGGATTTGGCAGAGAGAAAACAATCACAGGCATAGATATAAAAATGATTGCCTTGATTTAATCACATAGCATTTCCAATATCTAAATCCGGGAAGGAAGCACAGTCTCACGCAGCACGCGGATGCGAGATCCACACACATCAGGCGGGTTTTTTATTTTAAACCAGTGAGTTTGGCCTCCGTTTTAGATTAGCGGCAAATCCTTATAACTTGGCTCTAATTGAGAGCTTAGCTGTTGCTATTAAATTCCTTTTCAGAAATAATACTGCCTACCTGATTTCCCTTACTGAGAACATTCTCCCGCTCTATGGGAAACTACCCAAATGG
>CAUYON010025025.1:0-12500 GCA_963573935.1 Arctocebus calabarensis | reverse complement strand
TACCTCCCCAGGTGTAGATATTTTCTTTAACCTGACACCCTCTTACATCAAAATCCACTGCTTTTAAACTCAAAAAGGCCAACAGAATCTCAACCCTGAAGTCCCCTGGTAGGAACCTGTCAGAGCGTCTGACTTGTCACTTTCCTTGTCTGATGCCTACCTGAATTTCTGTTTTGTTTTGTTTCTGAAAGTCCACTTCTCCAAAATGCCTAATCTTAATATTTTTGACCCTCATTTGTCCCCCAGACCAATTCCCTCCTCTGCCTGCAGACATGGCTCTTCTCATCAGTCCTTCTCACTTCCCACTGACACTTGCTCTCCTTGGTCTTTGCTGGAAAAAAAAAAAAAAATCTGTGCTGTGAACACAGTTTGACATTTCCTGACATTTCATGAACTAATTACAGTACAAATAATTAAGCATGTTCACATCTGTAACAAGCGAAGGCAAAATGGTTGTCAGCGGGCATGATTGATGACCTCCCTGAGATTTGATCTGATGAGATTCTCCCCACCGTGGGCAGACGCCCGATGCCACTGTGTTTGCAATCACGCCGTTAGCCCTTTTCATGAGATCACACCGATGAGATGCTTGAGGAAAAGGATGGGAAAATTAATGACTACAATGAAGTATTTGCATTTTTCCAGGGCTGGAAAAAACAATGAACAAGGGATGTGACAACCTCAATTATTTGGTGGTGCTAAGAGCTCAGAGGCAGCTCCTGCCGGAGAGAGCTGTTGCGAAGCCCGGGGGGTGTCAGGCTGGCTGAAAAAATGGCAGGTGACAAGGACAACATTTTTTTTTTTTTTTTTTAATGCTACACAGGCCCACAGAGGCTCAGCTAAAAAGACAAATTGCAGGAGCAATTTCTTATGGAGGGGGAAATTTGTCCGCATTTAAGCTGGTTCCTCCACAAAGGTTGGACCGGGGGCTTGAAAATAAGCTGGACCCAGCAGACAAAGGAATGTGATCTGATATCCGCCAATCGATACAACCGCCGATGGTTTGGTCTTCTTTGTTTAACACGGTCTGGAGGCTCTCTCGGCATCGTCTGGGTACTGTACGGAGTGAGCACTTCCTGCCCTCTGGGAACTCATTTGGAAGGGACCCCAGTCTGCTGGAGACTTAATTTGGCTTTTTCCGAAGCCAGCTCCAGCCAGTTTTCTGGGCAAATGTCCCTCCTCAAGTTGCCCAAACCAATGGATTTATCATCCGATGAAGTGCCAGCAAAGCAGCCCGGTGAGCCAGCATGTGGCCATAAAACAAAATAAATACCTTTGGATAAAGGAGATGGCAAAGCATCTCTCGCTGTCCAGGCCTTTGCCAATGACACCCTGGCAACCCAAAACAGCAAAATGAAGTTTGTGGACATTCATTTTTAAAGAGCAAAACAAATTTCATTATGTGACGTCTCCCCGTAATTTTAATTTCTCAATGTATTTGCTGTTTTAAAATGGGATGAACAAGTCAATTTGCAACCCAATTAGCCGTTTGAAGTTTTGGCTGTGGCAGTCCATCAAGTTACAGTTAACCACACAGGAACACACAGGAACATTTACGGTAGACCGACCGCATAGAATGGGCCGGAGCTACCACAAAGCTGAGCACCTATTACGTGCCAGACACTGTGTGAGGTGCTTTACACACTCTGCGTCTGTCACTGTCACTGCAACCCTACAGGGAGCTATTGTTGCCCCCATTATACAGATAAGGAGACTGAGGTTCAGAGAGGTTAAGTGACTTGCTCAAAGTCACACAGCTGTTAGGCAGCAGAGACAGAATCCAAACCTCGATCCATTTGGTGCCAAAGCTTAGGGAACCTCTGTTCTATGTTCTTCTGCGTCCTCACCATTGAGATTCTGGGCAGGTCAGTCATGGTCATCTGCTCTGCTCGGGGTTGGTGCCCACGTCAACGGGATGGATGATTCACCGTCCTTCGTCTTCACCCGCTGCCCTCTTCTCAGATCCTGGCCGCTCTCAGATTGAAACGAGCATCTTCTCCATTACTGGCCTCCAAATGCATCCCAAGTCCTGCCCCCAATCCATTAGTGAGATGGAACTTTCTATCTGTCCAAGAAAGAAATCAGCTTGCAGGTTTGGGGGTCATTGACTCTGAAAAAATCAAAATATTCCCAGCCCAGGGGCCTCAAGGCAAAAGTCGGTTATTTCCCTTTATGCCTTAAAGGAATTTGGGTTTCAACTTTTCTGTTTTGCGTTTGAATTCTACAGGGAAGATGGGTCAATGATCAGAGAGACTTTCTCCCTTAAAATAGGTGCTTAAATAGGCTTTCTAGCTTATTGCTTTAGGCGGTGCAGGGAAGTACAGATTAAACAGTGCGGTTTGAGTCTTGGGTAAAGTATAAGGATCTCAAGGATGGATTTCAGTGTTTTTAAATTACGAGATCATAGTGCAGATTTAAAGCTTGAGCTGTAGGCTTTTTTCTTCGTGGGCATCAAAACTCAAATGTTTATCCACGATTTACCCAGGTTCAGCCTTTAAAACAGTGTTGTTGCCGGTCGTACGCTGGCAATAAATCCCAGCATTTTTGACCTTCATTCCGCAACTTGACTTCAATATCTGCTAATTCCTTTTTATCAAACAAATTGCATCAGTCACGTTCGCATTTAACCAACTGCAGCTTAAATTGTTTTTGTTCTCTTTCATAAGTTCTTTCTCGAGATTAAATGCCACTGCACTGAACGAGCTGCTCTCGGTTAAAGTGGGGAAGCCTGATTCGATTAGTATAGATTCTGGAATCGGGTAAGTACTGTATCAGTGTCCTTTCTAGAAAAGAGGTGACATGTCATGGGATATTAAGAATGGCCATTTAATGTAAAAACTCAGATAATACATGAGTTAAATGGAGAAAATGAGAGAAAGCTTTTAAGCATTCTCCCAAGATGGATTGCAGAATAATATTATTGTACACGGAAGGGACGCTGATCGACAGCGCCAGGAGGCCATTACAGAAGTGGGGTATGAAATCATTACGGCAAAAAGCATTTCAGAGCTGCAGCGTGAAAGCAGCAACACATAATGAATTATCAATAGAGAACTGGTGATTCGGTTATATTACAATATGAACAGAAAACTTCCTGTTGCCTAATTTTAATCTGCCACTCTGATAAATGGCTGGAGGATGAAGCCCCATTTCCTGGAGCACGTCGGGCAGGGGTGTGGCGGGACGTGGACAGGAAAGAAACCAGGGAGTATTGTTTTAAATTAAGCAGGATGTGAGCCGAGGATTCAACCAACACTCTCAACCCAAGCTCGGGGATTCACCTGAAAGACATCCATTTTCTAAGTGTCAGGTGCTGAATTAGAAGCTCTGAGTAAATCATCTTTAATTCTGGTAAGATCCGATAAAACGGTATTTATAAAAACCAGCGGCTGGCCCATCATGGTTTGCTAATTTGATCTTTTGAAATAGTGTATTAAACCACTGTTTCTCTTCATTCTTGAGTTTTTGGCGCTCCTTAAACTTTGTTCCTCCAATGGTCACCTCATGCTGGCCCTTCCCTGCCCCCTGGAAAGCTGGAAGGTGGGCAAGTTCACAGCCGGCACAGACACGGTTCAGAGAGACCTCATAACTCAGGTTCCTGGTTCGTGAATGAAGGAATTGAGATTCAAATCCTGACTCAAGATCCCCCCCGGCTTTCTACCTGAACAGGCTGTGTGTATGTGTGTGGGTAAATCTTTCCTAGCCAGGATCACCACCCCAATGGGAGAGAGCGTTGCTGAGTCCCCAAATTGTATTTGCCTATGCTGCCTAATTTTGGGACAAGTGAGCTGTTTGATTATTTCACTTTATCAAGAGGAAATGTTCTGCCTTGACTCCTTCTAGGAACTGAGGCATCCATTTGCACTGGCACCTTGAAAAGACCACTCTAAAAGGCACTGCCTGCCCATTTAAGAACGCTGAGTTCGTGAAGGTTCATGGAGGAAACCTGTTAGCAGTGGGAGCCTCAGGGACGAGTGAGTAGGGACAGGAGGAGTCTTACTCTTCACTGTGTACCCCGTGTGCTTCTGAATGTTCTACCACAGGGATGAATCGGCTCTTTAAATCAAAACCAAAGTCTGGGGAAGGTGTGGATTACCAGCCTCTTGAGCCCTGTGTGTGTCTGACCTGGAAACCATCTCACGGCTGAGCTCAACCGTGGACACAGCAGTGTCAGAGCAAAACACGGGAGCTCACCAGCAGGAAGAGAACAGGCTGATGCACCCTGGAGCATCACGCAGCTCTCGAGAAGATGGGCCAGGTCCACAGGCGTTGATGAGCAAAGATCTCCAAGATCACTTGTTCATTTTTTTAAAATTCAGGAATCATAATAGTGGTCATTATGATCCCAATTATTTTTTATTTATTTACTTATTTTTTGTAGAGACAGAGTCTCACTTTATTGCCCTCGGTAGAGTGCTATGGAGTCATAGCTCACAGCAACCTCCAACTCCTGGGCTTAGGCGATTCTCTTGCCTCAGCCTCCCAAGTAGCTGGGACTACAGGCACCCACCACAATGCCCGGCTATTTTTCTGTTTTGCAGTTTGGGCGAGGCCAGGTTTGAACCTGCTACCTTCGGTATATGGGGCCAGCACCCTACCCGATGAGCCACAGGCACCGCCCAATCCCAATTATTTTTAAAAGGATATAAACACATAATTGCATGCGTATATATGCACATTTATTAGTATATATGTATGTGCGTAAAAGCTTTGCAGTCTTTTTTATACACAGAAAAATTTTAGAGACCTGTATATAAAGAAGCTGATGAAACTGCTTCCATAATCACCAGAGAGGAGGCACGGAACATCTCAGATGGAAGGAGGCTTTAATGTCCTCTATGCTCTTCTGTATTTTCCAAATTTTTACAACGAGCAGGAGTCATTCTGTTATAAAGTTTTGAGTATATGTTAACATGTAAATATTAATGAATCTAACGGTTTTTATTTTTTAATTTTATTAAGAATTAATATAATTCTTATATTATGGGCATAAGTATTTCTGTATTACATAAATATTTTATAATCAACATATCTCATTTATAATCGAAAATGATATTTAAGGCTTGGTGCCTGTAGCTCAGTGAGTAGGGCGCTGGCCAGACACACTAAAGCTGGTGGGTTCGAGCCTGACCTGGGCCTGCTAAACAACAATGACGGCTGCAACCAAAAAAATAGCCAGGTGTTTCGGGGGGTGCCTGTAAGTCCCAGCTACCTGGGAGGCTGAGGCAAGAGAATTGCTTAAGCCTAGAAGTTGGAGGTTGCTGTGAGCTGCGACACATAGCACTCTACCGAGGGCCACATAGAGACTCTGTCTCAAAAAAAAAAAAAAAACAAGGATATTTAAAAATGTTATAGTCTGTAAAAATTGATGAAGTACATCATACAGATATTTTTAAGCAATAGCTTTACTGAGATAGATTTTGTATGGCTTAACACTTGCCCTCTTGTGTACAGCTTAGTGGATTTTACTATATTCACGGAGTTATGCAATTATCATGGCAATTTTATTTTTAAATTAATTTATTTATGTCTTCATTTATTTATTATTATTTTGAGCCAGGGTCTCACTCTGTCACCTTGGGTAGGGCACCATGGCATCATAGCTCATAGCAATATCAAACTGTTGAGCTCAAGCGAGCCCCTTGCCTTAGCCTCCCGAGTAGCTGGGATTACAGTCACCCAACAAGATGCCTGGCTAGTTTTTCTATTTTTGGTAGAGACAAGGTCACCCGTTTGCTCAGGCTAGTCTTAAACTCCTGAGCTCAGGTGATCCACCTGCTTCAGCCTCCCAGAGTGGTAGGATTACAGGCATGAAACACCTTGTCCAGCCAAGCAATTTGATTTTAGAACATTTTATTGACCCCCCAAGAAACGTGGTACTCGTTAACAATCACATCCCTTCCCCACACCCCCCACCTTCAACCCTGGGAAGACACATACTGTTTCCATAGATTTGGGGATTCTGAGAATTGCGTACAAATGGAATCACGCCGTATGTGGTCTTTGGTGGCTGGTGTCCTTCCCTTCACATCACGTCCCGGAGGTTTATTTGTGACATAGCACATCTGAGTGTTCCATCCCTTTTGGGTGCTGAATAATATTTCATTGCATGGCTAGATCGCCTTGTATTTATCCTCTCGGCAGGTGACCGACACCTGGGTGGTTTCGCTTTGGAGCAGTTCTGAATGATGCTCCCATGAGCCTTTGTGTACATGTTTTTCAGGGCCATTGCCGGGTCCTGTGGCAACTCTGTTTAACATCTCAAGGAAGCACCAAATTGTTTTCCAAAGCAGCTGTGCCATTCTACGTTCCAAATCCCACTTTCTCCAACCTCTGTCCAATACTTGTTACTATCTTTTTAAACTCAGATGCCTTTTTAAAAAAAATGGTATCAGTAATACATGGATCTATTAAGAGTCAGAGTAAACCCGAATTCCAGGGGCTGAAGTGGGAAAATTCCTTCCTCATCGTTCTCTGGCCTTGTTGCTCTTCCTGGAGGTAAGTATTGTTTTGTGCATATCTTCCCAGTAACTCTTTTTTGCATCTTTCTTCACATTTAGTACAGAAATACAGCTCTCCTGTTCTTACAAAAATGTGATCATATTATACCTAGGGTTTGATGACTTCCCCCCACCCCCAACAGATCGTGAAGATTGTTCAACGTACAATATAGTGGAGTCTAAATCACCTAGGTCATTTTTTAAATGCCCCCTTTACATTTCTCCCAGAACAGAGAGCCTAGATTTGCTCAGCAGAGTCTGCTTGTCTTACCCTCTACCACAGCAGGTTGCTTTGGGGACCTGTAATTCCCTTTGTATACGTCTTTGTCCCTGACTATAGTCCAATTTTCTTAAAATTAAAGGGATGATTATGGTATCAGACATACTGAGAGCAAATCAGGATTCTGCCACTTACAAGTTCAGTGGCCCCATTTGTAAAATGGAGATTAAAAATAGACCAGTTGCGGCTCCCACCTGCGATCCTAGCACTCTGGGAAGCCGAGGCAGGTGGATTGCTTGGGCTCAGGAGTTGAGACCAGCCTGAGCAAGAGCAAAATCCCATCGCTAGCAAAAAATAGAAAAATTGAGACAAGAGGATCGCTTGAGCCCAAAAGTTTGAGGTTGCTGTGAGCTATGATGATGCCAGGGCATTCTACTCAGGGTAACAGAGTAAGACTCTGTCTCAAAAGAAAAAAAAATGGTTGTACAATAATTTCATTCTTAAAATAATGTGCGTGTAAAAATAAAACCTACTTCATAAGGTTGTTGTAAGAATTAAATGAGATGATAAAGGCAGATGGAGCTCAAGGCTGTTCCTAGCACCCAGTGACGGCTCCCTGCTATTAGCTATCTATGCAGCTGGGAAGCACAGGCCTGCCGAGAAGCCAGTTTCTTAGTGTAATTCTCTTTGCTGTTAGGCTGTCTGGCCACTAAATCAGTTCCATGTGTGTCTGTTAGGGGCTCCCAGCCCAGGGAGTTAAGATCTCTGCCCTGGGGGAGTTGGGTAGGGCTACAGCCCTTAAGCCTTACTCTTTTGATTGAAATAAAATTGCAAAATGAATGGTAATCACAACAGCAGATCATTATCCATTGGAGCCAAGATGGGCCATCACAAAGGATATTGATATGGCCACAAAAATGAGTCCAGGTCCAGAGGCCAAGCCCCTGAAAGCAGCCAACCTGAGAGAAAAAGTGAAAATTGCCATCCTGATCAAAACCATCACTGCTTGCGTCCTCACAGGCTCCCTTGCCAAGCTGCCACCATTGTTCCAGAGCAGAGGAGAAGGTTGACCCGTGACGAGTGAGCGTTTGGGGATTGAAGAAAATGACCAACTGGTCCTCTGCCGACTCTTCTCATCCCTGGGATTTAATCAGCCCCCACTCATTCCATTTTTGAGCAGAGTTGTGTGTGAACAGTAATTATTTGGCCCTGTAAAGTGATCAATTAAGTATTTGTTGAATTTTTTAGAAATCAATTGGACTTTTATTTACTCTCAAATTCCCAAAGCTAAGTGTGAGGCCCTTTGTAAACAGCCCTCTGATATGCCAAAGGGTCTGAAACATTTAATGAGCTATTGGCTTTAAACTGGACACACCAATTTGGGAGGTTATGGATTTTCTGATGATTAATGGGCAAGGGCTGGTTGGCAGATACCAGCCTCATCGGGGCTCGGATAGAGAAGGGAAGCTGGTTACACTCTGGATGGCTGACCTCTTTCTTCTTTTGTGACCGATCTGAATGCTGGGTCTTTTTTTTTTTGGTTACAGCCACCATTGATGTTTGGCGGGCCCAGGCTGGATTTGAACCCGCCAGCTCAGGTGTATGTGGCTGGCGCCTTAGCCTGCTGAGCCATAGGCGCCGAGCCAGAATGCTGGATCTTGTTCATTTTGGGGGGGAAGACTCTTCTAACAACCATGGTTCTATCCCTATCCTTCTCGGGGTAGATTCTTCTTCGCTTGGCCAATGTCAACCCTTTTAGGCGAGCTGTAAGTTCCCGTGATTCCATTATTTTTCATCCCTGTTTCAAAACAGAGTTAAATTTTGCTATTGCTTGCATTCACATTTTCGCATTGCTTACATCCCTGTTTCAAAACAAAGTTAAATTTGCTAATGCTTACATTCACATTTGCCCTAATTTGCTTTTTAAATTATCATACATTAAAAATCAAAACCGCTTCCCCACTGTTTAAAAAAAGACCAAAGGGAGAGAAGAAAGTTAACGGCAAGATCAAGTTGCAGCTGTTATAGTTATTCATTTGCAGTGAGACGTGGGGCTATCAGTTTCACAGAACAGTGGAGGAATGAAAGAGATGAGCCGTACGCATTCCATTGTATCTCTTGGGCAGCCTATGGATAGATTTTAAAGGGATTCTCCAGCAATCAGGATAGGCTAGATTATGCTGCAGTAACAACCACAAAATCTCAGCAGAAGTTTATTTCATTCTGATGCTTGTATCTAACTCATGTCAGCAGGGGGTTCTGCTCACTGTAATCACTTAGAGACCAAAGCTACTGTGATCACCGCGGGAGTATGAGGGGAAACGGGGGAACAAGGATCGCAGTGGCTCTGAAATTTTACTGCTCATATTTCATCAGCCAAAGCAAGTCACCCGGCCATGATGACTTCAAGGGAGGCAGGAAGGAGGACAGCCACCAAGCAGGCAGTGAACAGCCAGAATGACTATGGCGGCTCCCAGATCTAAGAGCCCAGTGCAAAAGAATCTGTGATAGCTTCCTGCAAAGTAGAATCTGAGCTTCCTCCATGCAACTTCTTCCTTGGCCAATTCCTACTTCCTCTCCTTTCTGTTCTTTCTCCCAGCTATTCATTCTCTTACCTCATCTATTCCTGAGTGTGCAAAGCACCGTTGAGCTTGCTCGTCTTATCGGCCAGGAGTTGGCGCATGCAGGGAAGAGGGAGATGTGACTCACACCAACTGGAGTGTCTCCCACTTCTGAACGGGAATGAACAGCCCAGGGCTCTTCATTTCTGTCCCTAAAATCTAAATCTGGCAAAGGACTGGCACTGGCATGTATGAAAACCAAACCTCCTCTAGCTCCAAATTGAATAGACAACCCAATTCCTTTACAGTATAAAGAAACAAATACACATATTTTTCTTTTCTTTCCTTTCCTTTTTCCTTTCCCCTTTTCCTTTCCTGAAAAGTCTCACTCTGCCTTAGGTACAGTGCCCTGGTGTCATCATAACTCACAGCCATCTCAAATTCTGGGGCTCAACTGATGCTCTTGCCTCAGTAGCAAGACTACAGGTGTGTACCACCATGTCTGGCTAGTTTTTTCTATTTTTAGTAGAGCTGGAGTCTCACTCTTGCTCAGGCTGGTCTCAAATTCCTGAGCTTAAGCAATACACCTGCCTCAGCTTCCCAAGCTAGGATTACAGGCATGAGTCACTTGCCAGGCCTCAAATATGCATATTTCACAAAGGATGCCCATAAACACATGGAAAAGTAGTCAATATCGTTAGTCATCAGAAAAGTTTTAATTTAGTAAAAATTAGAACCACATTGAGATGCCATGACACATCTACCTGGATGGTTAAAATTAAAAAGCCTGCCCCCAGGATATGGAGGAACTGGATCTCTTAGACATTGTTGGTAAAATGACACAGTCAATGTGGGGAAAGGTTCAATGTTTTTATGTGTATATGTATATATGAACAGAGAGTAATCTGACAGCCCAGTATTTTAGTCCTAGGTATTTACCCAAGAGTAATATAAGCATATATCCTCCAAAGAATTGTGTAAAAATGTTCATAACAGTCAGAAATCTGGAAACATAAAGAAGAGGATGGCCAAAGAGACTCTGGTATGGTTCTGTAATGGAATTCAGCAATAAAAAAAGAACAAACTATTAATACATTAATAATAATACGGGTGCATCTTAAAAATATTCTGCTGCATGAAAAAGCCTTACGCTAATGAGGACAAACGTTAGGAGTGCATTTTTTGGAAGTTCCAAGACAAGTTAAATTAATCCATGGTGGGAAAAAAATGGAGGAGGACTTTCTACTGTGGTTTGGAGGCAGGAATTGGCCAGGGAGAGGCAGGAGGGAACTTGAAAGGGGGAATGTGCTTTTCTCTCTCTTGATAGGGGGTGAGCACTGCAAAGGGGTACACATTCTCACGTACTGGGGTGTTGAAGATGCATTTCGTGGCTGTAAATTTTATCTTTTAAAAAGCTGCACACAGATTTGGCACCTGTGGCTCAAGCAGCTAAGGTGCCAGCCACAAACACATGAGCTGGCGGATTCATATCTAGCCCAGGCCTGCCAAACAATGACGGCTGCAATCAAACAACAGCTGGGCATTGTGGTGGGCACCTGTGGCTCCAGCTACTTGGGAGGCAGAGGCAAGAAATGGCTTGAGCCCAGGAGGTGGAGGTTGCTGTGAGCTGTGATGCCACAGCACTCTACCCAGGGTGACAGCTTGAGTCTCTGTCTCAATAAATAAATAAAGAAGCTGCAAACAAATATAAACCCTTGTGAATAATATGAAGTCTGAAATTTTTAAAGATTTCTATGTTTAAAGTTTACTAATGTCCTGAAGCCTACTTTGAAAGGCACACACATAACACAGTGGGTTGATGAATGGGCAGAGGCTAGATATGGGATACAGCAAGTACAGATACCCCCGACGGATGATGGTTTAACTTCAAGAGTTTTCAACTTTATGATGACACAAAAGTGATGCCTACTCAGTAGGAACTGTAACCTCATCATAAGTCCATTGCTTCAACTTGGGATGCCTTTTCGACTTACAATGTTTTTGACTTCCAATGAGTTTACCGAGATGTAGCCCCATCATGAGTCGAGGAGCATCTTTGTAGCCAAACACTAACTGTACAATCTAGGTGGTGGGTATCTGTGGCTGATTGCCTATAACTCCTTCAACTGTTTTGTGTGGAAGAAAGAAATCCCCACCAGGATTGAGTCTGGCCGGATTGAGGCCAAGCTCCAGCACCTACTGGTTGTGTGATCTTAGATAAGTTTCTTCCCTGGTTTTCTTGTTATTACAAACCTCCTGGGGTGGTTGTGAGCATTAAAGGAGATTGATCATATACAAACCTAATCCTTTACTGAATGCCCACATCATCTCAGCTATTGTTTTAATGATTATTCCTTTGTCCAGTCTTTACCTGTCATTCTGCAGATAAATCACCAGCTTTGCACTGTCATTCCAGAGCTCCTAATCAGAAAGGTGACCAGGGAGCCCCTGTACACAGACATGATGCCCGGTACACAGGCGGCATTCGGCAACAGTGAGTGGAGGAGAACTGGGGGGCTTCCCAAATTGTAACATCATGATGACCTCCTAACTCCTTTTGCCACTTGCCATCATCCGAACAAGAACCGCCTCTGATGAGGTCCTGTCCCGGGGTGTGAGGCCTCGGGGTCTTGCAGGAAGAGCGATCCCAGGCTGTTGTTCTTCCACCCTTTCTTTTTAGGGAGCTTAGTGCCCTGCTTGAGAGCTTCATGATTACAGCATTACTTCTCACTTGCCACCCACATCCCTCACTCCAAGGCCATCCTTGACGATGTCTGAAGACACTTGTGCTTGTCACGACTGAGGAGGGTAGTTTGCTACTGGCACCTAGTGGGTGGACGCCAAGGGTGCTATGACACATGGAACTGTCCCACTCCGTGACAAAGGACCCGGCCCACAATGTCAGTGGTGCAGAGGTTGGGAAACTGCATACATTGAAAAGGAGACTGCACAGAGTGGCCGTATCCATGTTATTCAGCTTTCTTTATTTCTTTCTTTCTTTTTTTTGAGACAGAGCCTCAAGCTGTCACCCTGGATAGAGTGCTGTGGCATCACAGCTCACAGCAACCTCCAATTCCTGGGCTCAAGCGAGTCTCTTGCCTCTGCCTCCCAAGTAGTTGGGACTACAGGCGCCCGCCACACGCCTGGCCATCCTGAGCTTTCTTGGTGGCAGATCCTGAGCTCACTGGAAATGGGAAAGCCACTGCCCAGCCCAGCGGG
>CAUYON010025024.1:0-20676 GCA_963573935.1 Arctocebus calabarensis | reverse complement strand
CATTTTTTCTTGTTTTTGGGCACCTATCTTCTTCAGAGAAACTTCTGTTCATGTCTCTTGCCCACAATGAAATGGAATCACTTGTTTTTTTCTTACTATAATACGTTTGAGTTCTCTGTGGATTCTGGTTATTAGACCTTTTTCAGAAATATAACTTGCAAAAATCCTCTCCCATTCTGAGGGCTGTCTTATTTGCTTTACCTAGTGTGTTCTTGGCAGTGCAGAAGCTTTTTAATTTGATCAGATCCCAGTCATGTATTTTTGATGTTGCTTCAATTGCCTGAGGTGTCGTCCTCATAAAGTATTCTCCCAGGCCAGTTTTTTCAAGTGTTACCCCTACACTCTCTCCAAGAATTTTTATAGTTTCATGGCCAATTTGCCCAGCACCATTTGTTTAATAGGGAATCTTTCCCCCAAATTATATTTTTGATAGGCTTATCAAAGATCAAGTGATGAAAAGTGTCTGGGTTTACCTCTTGGTGTTTAATTCTGTTCCATACATCTACCTCTCTGTTTTTGTGCCAGTACCATGCTGTTTTGACTGTCGATTTATAGTGTAGTCTGAAGTCTGGAAGCATGATTCTTCCCAATTTGTTTTTATTTCTGAGTAATATGTTGGCTATTGGAGTTTTTTTCTGTTTCCATATAACATGAAGTACTAATTTTTCCAGGTCTTTAAAGTATAACAGAGGTGCTTTAATAGGGATTGCATTAAATCTGTAGATTGCTTTAGTTAGTATAGACATTTTAACAATGTTGTTTATTCCCAGCCATGAGCATGGTATATATTTTTATTTGTTAACATCTTCAGCTATTTCTTTTCTCAGAGTTTCATAGTTCTTTTTATGTAGATCTTTCATGTCCTTAGTTAGATACACTCCCAGATATTTCATCTTCTTTGGCACTGTAGTAAAGGGAATAGAGTCCTTGATTGTTTTTTCTTCTTGACTATTGTTGGTATATATAAAGTCTACAGATTTGTGAGTGTTAATTTTGTATCCTGAGACGTTGCTGTATTCCTTGATCACTTCTAGGAGTTTTGTAATTGAGCGCCTGAGGTTTTCCAGATATACAATCATATCATCTTCAAAGAGTGACAGTTTGATCTGCCCTGGTCCTATTTGGATTCCCTTGATTGTCTTCTCTTGCCTAATTGTGATGGCTAAGACTGCCTGCCATTACAATGTTAAAAAGCCATGGAGACAATGGTCATCCTTGCCTGGTTCCTGATTAGTGGAAATCATTTCCTTTGCACTCCATTCAATATGATATTGGCTGTGGGTTTGCTGTAGATAGCCTCTATCAGTTTAAGAAATGTTCCTTTCATACCTATTTTCTTATGCATTCTGATCAAAAAAGAATGCTGGATATTATCAAAAGCTTTTTCTGCATCAATTGAGAGATTCATATGGTCTTTGTTTTTTAATTTGTTTATGTGATGTATTATATTTATGGATTTATGTATATTGAACCATCCTTGGGACCCTGGGATGAAACCCACCTAATCGTGATGTATAATTTGATGTCTTGTTGGATTCTGTTTGCTTAAATCTTAATGGAACATTTTTGCATCAATATTCATTAGAGATATTGGTCCATAATTTTCTTTTCTTGTTGGGTCTTTTCCTGGTTTGGGAGTCAGGGTGATATTTGCTTCATAGAATGTGTTAGGAAGTATTCCTTCTTTTTCTATGTTTTGGAAAAGATTAAGTAATATACTTACTAGTTCTTCTTTAAAGGTTTGGTAGAATTCTGATGTGAAGCCATCTGGTCCCTGGCTTTTCTCTTTTTGGAGATTTCATATAGTTGATGCTATTTCAGAACTTGTTATAGGTTTGTTCAATATTCCCACTTCTTTCTAGCTAAATCTAGGAAGCTGGCATGTTTCCAAGTATTGATCTATTTCCTTCAGATTTTCATACTTCTGAGAATAGAGTTTTATGTAGTATTCATTAAGGATTTGTTGAATTTCTGAGGAGTCTGTGGTTATTTGGCCTTTATCATTTCTGATTGATGAAATTAGGGATTTTACTCTTCTGCTTCTGGTTAGATTAGCCAAAGGTTTTTATATTTCATTGATCAACTTTTTGATTGTTTGATCTGTTGTATGATTCTTTTGTTTTCAATTTCATTTAGTTCTGGTCTAATTTTCATTATTTCTTTTCTTCTGCTGGGTTTAGGGTTGGATTATTCTTCCTTTTTCAGTTGCTTGAGATGTCCTATTAAGTTTTTGACTTCCTCTCTTTCCGTTCTTTTGAGGAAGGCTTGCAATGCTATAATTTTCCCTCTTAAGACTGCCTTTGTGGTATCCCAGAGGTTCTGGTAATTTGTGTCTTCATTATCATTTTGTTCCAAATATTTGATAATTTACTTCTTAATCTCATCTATGACCCAGCTATCATTCAGCATGAGGTTATTTAGTTTCCTTGGTTTGTATGTTCTTTTATAATATGTATGCAGATTTCTGTTGTTACTGAATTCAACTTTTATTCCATGATGGTTCGAGAAAATATAAGGAATGATTCTATTCTTTTAAATTTGCTGAGGTTAGACTTGTGACATAAGAGGTGATCAATTTTGGAGGATGTTCCATGTGCTGATGAGAAAAATGTGTTTCATTTTTATTAGGATGAAATGTTCTGTAAATGTCTATTAAATCCAAATGTTGAATGCTCAAGTTTAAGTCTAAAATTTCTTTGGTTAGCTTCTTATTGGAGGATCTATCCAACACTGCCAAAGGGGTGTTACAATCTCTGACTTATGGTGCTGGAAGAAATTGAGTCACATTCTGGTTGGGTGCATAAATGTTAATAATTGAAATTTTATCATGTTGAGTGTTACCCTTAACAAATATGAAGTGACCATCCTTATCTTTCCTTACTTTTGTCGGTTTAAAGCCTATCATATCTGCAACACCTGTTTTTTTTTATTTCCATTTGCCTGAACTATAATGACCATCACTTCACCCTAAGTCTGTTTTTCTTTTAAGGTAAGGCAAGATTCTTTTCTTTCTTTCTTTTTTTTTTTTTTTGACACAGAGCCTCAAGCTGTCACCCTGGATGGAGTGCTGTGTACAGCAACCTCCACTTCCTGGGCTCAAGCGAGTCTCCTGCCTCTGCCTCCCAAGTAACTGGGACTACAGGTGCCCGCCACAACGCCTGGCCATTTTTTGGTTGCAGCCATCATTGTTGTTGGGCGGGCCCAGGCTGGATTTGAACCCACCAGCTCAGGTGTATGTGGCTGGCGCCTTAGTCTGTTGAGTCGCAGGTGCCGAGCCCTAAGGTGAGATTCTTGAATGTAGCAGATGTCTGGCCTGAGTTTTTGTATCCAGTCAGCCAACCTCTGCCTCTTTAGAGGACAATTTACGCCATTCACATTAATTGAGAGTATTGATAAACCTGGTAGAATTTTGAGTATCGAGTTTTTTGAAAGTCCAGTGGATATTTTTAATCCTTTCTCCACTGTGGAAGTTGGAATTTGATCAAAAGTTTTTAAGTTAGTTTACTTTGTGGTGGAGGATTGTTCTGTTCACTATGGAGGATAGGTTTGAGAATATCCTGGAGAGATGGTTTAGTTATGGCAAATTTCTTCAACATGTGCATGTCATTAAAGTATTTAATTTCTCCATCATAAATGAAACTCAGTTTAGCTGGATACAGGATTCTGTGTTGAAAATTATTTTCTTTATGGGGATTTAAGGTTGTTGACCACTTTCTTCTAGCTTGAAAGGTTTCAGCAGATCTGCAGTCATTCTAATGTTCTTCCCCTTGTAGGTTATGGTAGCTTCTGGCTGCTTTCAGAATTTTCTCTTTCATACTGACTTTGGCGAAGCTAATTATAATGTATATGTGAGATTTCTTATTCGGGTTGGGTTGTGCTGGTGTTCTGAAACTGTCTGTTATCTGAATTTCAGAATCTCTTTGCATGTTTGAGAAATTCTCTTTGATTATTTCATGAAGAAGAGCATCTGTATCCTTCGAAGCAACCTCTTAACTTCAGGAATTCCTATAAGGCGAATATTAGGTCTCTTTGAATTATTCTAGAGCTCTCTGAGAGAATGATCTGTTTTTGCTCTCCACTTCTCTTCCTCTTTGAGCATTTGGGAGTGTTCAAATGCTGTGTCTTCAATGTCAGAGATCCTTCTCCCTGCTCCATTCTGTTACTGAGGGATTCTACTGTATTTCTCAGATCTTTGAGGGCTACAAGTTCTTGCCTTAATGTGTCAAAATCTTTGGTGTCAATGTGTCAGAATCTTTGGTATCTTTGAATTCGTTGAATTCTTGAGACATCTTTTGAATTACTCATTGAAATTCTGATTCCATCTTTACCTCCATTCTGTTGATCTTATTTGCTATCCGAATTCTGAACTCGATTTCTGACATCTCAGCCATTTGTTTATGAATGGAATCTTGTGCTGTGTTTGCCATATTGTTCCATGGGGGAGTTGATTTACTCTGATTATTCATGTTGCCAGAGTTTTTCCACTGATTCTGCCTCATGATTGTTTTTTGCCCGTTGGCCAGATGGGCAGATAAGGTAAAATTGGATTGGGAGCTCCTGGAGTTGTGGTTAACCAGCCCTTTGTCAAGGATCTGGGACTGGTGACTGTAGCTTTTTTCCTCTACAGCTTTGCACAGGGCCCATACAGTATTACAGTCTGAGGCTGAGGACACCGGGTTAGTGTGATGGGTTTAGGTGGCTCTGTCTTGTATTCAGCTGGTGTTTATCTGATCCTAGAGGATCAGTGACTCTGGTTTGAAGTCTTAGCTGAAGTTTGCTTTCTTAGAGTTGCAGTTTGCCTCAGCAGAGATTACCTGCAGTTATCACTCCTCTCTCGGCTCACCTCCCAGTCGTCAGCTTAATTGGATAATTTCTGGACATATCCTTCCCTTTGGACGGGACCTTCTGTTGAACTCTGGCTCTTGACCATCTTGCCTCCCCTCTTGTATTTACCTTGTTTACACCTTGTATTTTAGATTTAAAAATGTTTTTGTTTCTAGGATTGTCTGTTTTCTCTAGATTGTTTTTCTGTTTGTTAATTTCTTTGTTTTGCCCTCTTTCATGTTAGAGGTGTTCCTACAATGTATGGTGATTCTGAATGGTACTTTCATGTTTAAGAGTGAATTCCTTAAAGCTGGTTAGCAGCCTTGTATAATAATCTTAATTTATAGTATGATGTCCAATTGGCTTTTTGTTGAGGACTCACTCTCTCAATGTCAGGTCTTTTCTTTAGGACTTTCCCAAGCTTTTGTACAGAAGCATCCTTCAATCTCTGAAATGTGTAAATCTGTAGAACTCAATCTCTTTGTTTTTAGTCCCTGTTGTTACAGTAATCCTGCTTCCCACACTGTTAGTCCCTTTTTCTTTGCTCCCACATTGTCAGAGTAATCCTGCTTCCCACACTGAGGTGAGAGGCCCAGTAGGCTGCCTGCTCAGACTAGAAGGAGAATGGGATGTAAATGTTCCTTATGTAAAAATTGTCAGCTAGTTTTCCTTTATTTAACCCTACCTTTCCCATAGCCTTCAATATTGCCTCCATTTTTGGAGAATATTTGAGTTTACTTCTTATTAATGCTAATTACATTTTATCTTTCTGTGTTCTAGATAGTTATGACTTGACCCATCATCTGCTTTCATGAAATGTCTTTTCCATCAGTAGGTATTATTTCCATAATACTTTTTCCATACTTTCATGAAATGTCTTTGCCATCAGTAGGTATTTCTTCTTCCATTCTCTTTTTTCTATACAGATTTAAGGAAGTTGGGTTTTTTTTTTTTTTTGAAATTTTAGTGAGGCTTTGGGAGGTAGCAAAGATAAATGTATATGTCCAATTCAATGTAATTTGTTATAATTACATTCTTTTAGAAGGAATTTCTGGTTCTGGGAGGTGATCAACAGGGTAGAAATACATTTGTTTTAGCGGCATGTAGGGTGAGGGAATGGATTTCAACTTAGCTGTCATTTAGTTTGGAAATCCTCTCTGGTCATAATGAGTAATTACTTTGTCTTCTGGACAAGAAAGACCATGAAGAAGTTGGTATCCAAATAGTGTCTTTTTAAAATTATTTTTTCCTTTTTTATTTTTATTAAATCATAACTATATACATTAATGCATTTATAGGGTACAATGTGCTGATTTTATATACAATTTGGAATGCTTTCATCAAACTGGTTAACATAGCCTTCACCTCACTTACTTAATCATTGTGTTAAGACATTTATATTCTACACTTAATAGATTTGACATGTACCCTTGCAATATACACCATAGGTGTGGTCTCACCGTTTACCCTCCCTCCATCAAAATAGTGTCTTTAAGTAAGTGTCTAAGTAGTTCATTTAGCAATATCTATTTACTTCTTTGTGGTGATTTAGGTTTTTTGAAAGAAAGTTTTTTTTGGCTTAGATATATATATGTTTTATAAATTTTAAATAGTAAAATTATTAAAAAGTAAAAATATATTCTCTGTTCATACCATAATAAATAGAAAGGAATACAGAGGAAAAGACAGTTGTCCTATTTTGTGGGAACCAGGAATAAGAGTGTCAAGAGTGCTTATCTGGATTTGTTACAGTTGAGCTTATACGCTTTTTTTTTTGGTTTGTTTTTTGAGACAGAGTCTCACTACGTTATCCTTGGTAGAGTGGTATGTCATCACAGCTCACAGCAACCTCAAACTCTTGGGCTTATGTGATTCTCTTGCCTGGACCTCCCACATAGCTGGGACTACAGGTGCCCACCACAATGCCTGGTTATTTTTGGTTGCAGTTGTTTAGCTGGGCTGGGCTGGGTTTGAACCCACCACCCTTGGTGTTTGTGGCTGGCGCTGTAACCATTGTGCTATGGGCACTGAACCAGTTGAGCTTATTCATAAAGGATGAACTTGAAGGCGTTAACCAGATACAGGGGAGGAGTATAAATAACCTATTGCGACATTGCTCAATTGGTTATTTGTTTTGTCTTATAATTTTAACCTTTCTCTCTATTAGTACTTTAGCCAATAGTCTATAAGGTTAGGAGGAAAAAACCAACAAACCGTCTTCTCTATTTCTTCCAGTTCCTTTTCATTCCTTTTATAGCTCAAATTCTTGCAAAAATTGTGTTTTTTTTTTTTTTTTATACTTCCCTATTTCTTTTTTTGAGACAGAGCCTCAAGCTTTCACTCTGGATGGAGTGCTGTGGCAAAACAGCTCACAGCAACCTCCAATTCCTGGGTCTCAAGGAAGTCTCTTGCCTCCGCCTCCCAAGTAGCTGGGACTACAGGTGCCCGCCACAATGCCTGGCCATTTTTTGGTTGCAGCCATCATTGTTGTTTGGCAGGCCCGGGCTGGATTTGAACCTGCCAGCTCAGGTGAACGTGGCTGGCGCCTTAGCCCATTGAGGCACAGGTGCCAAGCCTATACTTCCCTTTTTCTATTTAATGTATATTTCTTAGTAGGCAGTAAACTCTATGAAGATTTATTGGTTTTTGTGGCTGATATTTCCTAGCCCTAAAACAATTTCCTGCAGAATAATCAGTATTTATTTACTCCTTTGTAGATGACTAACTAGTTACACTTATTTACTTTTCCCCCTCCCATGAAGTTATTCTGTCAATGACAACTTGTGATCTTCTAGTTGTCATAGTCTTTGGTCTCTTGAGTTCTCGAATTTAGTTACTTCTTACTGGTAGTGACATTCTGTTTTTTTCTCATAATTTCTGAGATATCATCCTCTTATTTTCCATCTATCTCACCAACTACACATATGCAGTTCTTCTAAATCTGTATGATAGTGAAATATGTTGCCTGAATTTCAAAAATACATCTTATGCTCAGATATCTTTAGGGTAGTATTTTAAAGACACTCAACATATCTCAAACAAAATCACATTTCCCTACAAAACTGCTTCTCCTTCAGAAGTGATGAAGCCTTTCTGCTTCCAGCTGCTCAAATAGGAATCTGGGACATCTCCTAAATGCCTTTCTCAATTCTTTCACTCACTACGATCCATTGATTCTTCTTTTTTAACACTTTTTAGTATTTTTTCTCCTCATCTCTATTCCTATAACTATTATCTTATTTCCAGTGTTTGTACTATTTTCAACTTTCATTCTTTCTTGCTTAGACTTACATAATTTTTAGTTCTGTCTCCAATTTTGAGTTACACCATCTTGTTGTCCTCATTGCTGCCAGGATGATCTTTTTGAAAGAGCAAACGTTATTCCCATGATTAAAACTCTTCAATGATTTTGTATTAGGTACAGGATAAAACTCCCAAAACCTCAGTGTGTTGTATAAAACCATATGCAACCTAACTCTTCCCTATCTGTTGCTCTGGCCTCTTCATCTCTTAACCTTAAAACTTGGAGATAAAAATGTATTTAATGCTTGTATCTGAGGATAAGTTTGTACTAATTATCTTATAATTGGAAAATTACAATAATCTTTAAATCTATAGAAGAAAGGAGAATAGACAAACTGGAAAGAAATTAATTAAAAAAATAAAAAGGAATTGATGATTTTCATCCTCATTGACACAGGCCAGCTTTTCATGAGGCCATCTTAGCTATAGCTGGCTGTAATTCTACACTTTGCCAGTAGATCCTGCCATAAAATGCATTCTATACTTTGACCTGAAATATGTCTTAATTTAGAGGTTTCATGCTACATAAATTAATAGTTCTCTGTTATTTAGAAGTTAAAAATTCTGTATTTTATGTTTACTATACAAATTTTTAATGCACGCCTACAATATGTAGTTGTGCATCACATAGTAACGGGGACATATTATGAGAAATGCGTCACTAGGCAATTTTGTTAGTTTGGAAGCGTCATAGAGTGTACTAGAGTATACTTAATACAAACCTAGAGGTATAGCCTGCTACTTGCGTAGGCTAAATGATATGGCCTGTTGTTCCTAGGCTACAAACCTTATTGTACTGAATATTGTAGGCAATGTAACATAATGGTATTTACGTATTCAAATGTATCTAAACATAGAAAAAGTATAGTAAACTATGGTACAAAACACAAAGAAATAGTAGGTATGTATAAAGGTAGTCCTCCGAACGCCATTCATGGTAAGTCTATAGAAGTAATGGTAAGTGAATGCAGTTGGGGGACTAAAAGTTCCTCTGGGTGAGTCAGTGAGTGGTAAGGGATTATAAAGGCCTAATGCATTACTGTATACTAAAGCAGACTTTATAAACATTGTACACTTAGACTTCATGAAATTTATAAAACAAAGTTTTCTTTCTTCAATAATAAATAAATTTTAGCTTATTGTAATTATAGATTGTTTTTTACCTTTTGACACTTTTGTAATAATACTTAGCTTAAAAGAAACACATTATATAGATGTACAAATTTATTTTTTCCTTATATCTCTTCTATAAGTTTTTTTATTTTTAACATTTTCTTTTTAAAACATTTTCATTAAAAACTAAGATATCAACACACAGGCCTTCACAGGGTTAGCATGATCAGTATCATTTTCTCCCACCGCCTGTTCCACTAGGAGATTTTCAGAGGCAATAACACCCATGGTGGTGTCATCTTAATGATAATAATGTTTTTTTCAGAGCTATACCTGAAGGACTTGCCTGCAGCTATTTTACAGTTAAATTAAAAAGAAATGTTTTATTTTTATTTTTTAGCTATAGGGTCTCACTCTTTTCATTCAGGCTGGAGTGCGGTGGCCTGGTCATAGATCACTGTAAGCTTGAATTCCTGGGCTCAAGCAGTCCTCCTGCTTCAGCCTCCCGAGTAGCTAAGACTACAGGCGCATGGAACCATACCAAACTAATTATTTTTTTAGAGATGGGGTTTCACTATGTTGCCCAATTTGGTCTTGAACTTCTGGCCTCAAGTGGTTCTCCCACCTCAGTCTCCCAAAATGTTGACTGTGGCAAGTCTCTGAAATATGGGTCTTGTAAATTTTGTCCTAAATTCAACTTAGTAAATTATATCATCTTTAAAATTTAGCATTTTTGTCCTATAGAAGGAATGAGAAAAGGTCAAAGGTGACTTTCCTAATACCATTTGAAGCACTTTTTTTGTTCTTGTATTTGGCACTAAGATATTCTTTCATATTTTATTAACCATTGGAATTCTTTTTAAACTCTTTTATTAGGGATTAATTCTGGGAAAAAGCATATTGTGTTAATTATGTTTTTTTTGTTTTTTTTTTTTGTAGAGACAGAGTCTCTCTTTATCGCCCTCAGTAGAGTGCTGTAGAGTCACAGCTCACAGCAACCTCAGCTCATGGGCTTAGGTGATTCTCTTGCCTCAGCCTCCTGAGTAGCTGGGACTACAGGTGCCCACCACAACGTCCGGCTAGTTTTTGATGCAGTTTGGCCGGGGCCAGGTTTGAACCCGCCACCCTCAGTATATGGGGCCGGCGCCCTACTTGCTGAACCACAGGCACTGCCCAATTATGTTTTAATTTTAGTTACATTTTATCTAATTCATTTCTATGCTTTAAAGTGAAAATTTAAAAACTAGCAGAAAAAGAAGTCCTTGAGTCTAGGGATAGTAGACTATGGTACAAAACACAAAGAAATAGTAGGTATGTATAAAGGTAGTCCTCTGAACTCCATTCATACTTCTGATTTCAGAAGTATGGCAGACTAGGTCCTCTGATTGATGCTTTCATTAAAAATAATTAATAGGCTCAGCAACTGTAGTTCAGTAGCTAGGGCGCTGGCCACATACACCAGAGCTGGCAGGTTCGAACCCAGCCTGGGCCTGCCAAACAACAATGACATCTACAACCAAAAAATAGCTGGTTGTGTGGTGGGCTCCTGTAGTCCCTGCTACTTGGGAGGCTGAGGCAAGAGAATCACTTTGGCACAAGAGTTTGAGATTGCTATGAGCTGTGACACCATGGCACTCTACCGAGGGTAACTAGTGAGATTCTGTCTCAAAAAAAAATAAAAAAGAAATAAATTAAAATATAATAATGCTGGATAACATATTTTAAAAATGCCTCCTTAAGTTCATTGTTGAATAGGCAAATATAATGAAAATATAGGTCAAAAAATGGGTGAAGGAGGAATACCAGAAAAACAAGTCAAGAAGGGAAACCAGCTATTATTTTGAGAGTGTTTGCTGAATTTGGTGAATTGGAGGTTCTTATTCTTACAGCCATTAAGGTCTAAGGGGACAAGGACAAAGCCCAGTGACTGCCCAAGGTGAGGAGTCTAATAGAAAACACATATTCACTCTATAGGGCTAATTCCTCAGTGTAAAGATGAACTAAGAATAAGGGCTTTAACTTGATAAAAAGGTTTGTGTGAAAACCTAGTTAATGGTAAAATGTTTTAGCATTTAACTTAAGATTAAGACAGGAGTTTCTGCTATCATCATATCTTTTGAACATAGTTTTAGGTGTCCAATTCAGTCTAGTAAGACAAAAAAGAAATCTTGGTCATAAAACAATTGAAGAGAAAGAAACAAAACTCTATTTTATGATGATTATGTATGTAGAAAACACTAGCTAGGTTTCTTTTCATGGGAGACAGTGGGTGTTACTAGGAGATTTGTATCTATTTCTGCCAACATCAGTGAGATATTCCCCCCAGAAAGAGTATCTATTCTACCGTTTTGTAACTGGAAACCTCCTAATACTTTTATATATAAATAATAATATGAATAGTAAAATATGTATCTTTTGTCTTACTATTAAAAACTTCAGATTACTTCATGTGACAGTGTTAATTTATTCAACAACATATCAGTCATCTCTTCTGTGTGCCAAATGTAAGCTGGTAATATGAAGATTAGTAAAATACAGTTCCTTTCTCAAGAAGTTAATTTTTCATGACATTTTACCCACCCTTGCCTAATCATAAGAATTACCTATGACACTCTTAAAACAATGTAGACATTTACTGTCCTACTCTAGAGATTGTGATTTAGTATGGTAAGACCTAGAGTTGATGTTTTAAAACAAATGCTGAATATGATTTTGATCAGGAAAATTCATTCTCATCACACATTAAGTTTCTCTGTGATTTCTTCTAACTTTACTTGTCTGTCTGGGCCAGCTATTTAAATGAGAACAATCAAATTTCCAGGGCTTGTTAGGGAACTTGGCATTTTTCTAAAACATAAAACTGGGCCAGATATGGTGGCTCACACCTGTAATCCTAGGAGTCTGGAGGGCAAAGGTGGGTGGATTGCCTGAGCTCACGAGTTCCAGACTAGCCTGAGGCAGAATGAGTCCCTGTCTCTCAAAGTAGCTGGGCATTGTGATAGACACCTGTAGTCCCAACTACTCAGGAGGCTGAGGCAAGAGAATCGCTTGAGCCCAAGAGTTTAAGCTTGCTGTGAGCTATGATGCCACTACACTCTACTGAGGGCAACATAGTGAGACTATCTCAAAAAAGTAAAATAAAACAAAAAACCTTGCAATACAGCAGTGAAAGTGAAAAATTTATTCATAATTTCCTAGCATACTCAAGGTAGAAAGTGTCAGAGCTGCCATTTGTGCTTTGGCAGCCTGACTTCATGGTTCATAGTCAGACTGGACCAGTTTCTCCTTTGGCACTGTGCAGCAATACCACTAGGGATAGGGATTTTGTGACTGAAAAGAGAACAGTCTTCTACTATTGTTGGACTCTGTTAAGTTTTTCCTTAAAATGACCCCAAATTCCTGCTGTATGTTTCTCACTTTAGTCCTGTAGAACAGGAGCTAAACCAAATTCTTTCAGGTTCAGGATTGGTCTAAAAAATACTGATTTTAGGGTTTTAAAAACACTTCTCTGTTGGCCACAGTTGGTCCAACCTCTGGTTTGTTTTGGGTCAGTGCTAACTTGTTTAATTTCCTTTTTCATGTATAATCGTTCATTTATTAAATGTAGTATCGTATGTGTTTCAGGACAGTCTCCTTCCTCCCTGCCTCAGTCCAGAATATCATGAGTTCTTGGACAAGCCATTTAACCTTTATGAGACTCAATTTTCTCACCGGTGATTTAGGAGTACTAATACTAATATTGAATTGATTTTATGATTAAATTAATATAAGATTCTAGGTATTCAATGAAAGGTAGCTGTTTTTGTTATCTTTGTCATATCTAAAAGTGTGTATTTTAAATATATTGCATGTATACAACTATATCTGAATTCGTTATCAGATTTCATATATAACTAAATTGTTTTCCTTTAGTGTTCAAATCAAGGAAGAAGCAGTTTGTTGAAATGACTTGCTTTTAGACAAACTTTAAAAATTGTGTTTCTAATGATTCTCATCTTTTCTTAAAGGCTTTATTGTTTGATTTATAAGATCAAAGCTATATTCTTTGGAAAGTGTTGATTAACTCTGAGAATTTTGTTTTCAAGCTTATAAGCATGTTGTAATTTGCAAAACTATTATAAAAGCAATCTTATTTCTATTTTCAGCATTGCAGGGGGTCGAATACTGTCAGTGATAAAGATGCAGCTGATTAAAGGCCATAACAGCAGGGATCCTTTTTATAAAGCAGTAGAGGAAGTTGCTGAAGATTTGGATTTGAGGATTAAAAATATTATCAATTCTCAGCAAGGAGGTGTAGCTGTTAGCACCACTGACATCAGTCCTGCACGGGTATTGAGCTTCTTATTTTTCATTATCCTCCTATACAAAACATTATCTGTTCTATTTATTATAGATATGATTTACTATTTCTACTTAAGTCAGAAGAGTGTGTTCTAAAATGATGTTGAAAATTTAAATTTCTAAATAGGATTATGTAGGATTATGTTCAACATGGGTAAATCATAACATCTTTGGGCCAAATTGTCTGTATTTGTTAAAGTGAGGCATTGGATAATTGCCAATATCACTTGAAGGATATTAAGGTATTTAGGTATTTTGTGATATTTTTCAATAATTATTTTTATAAAGCAGTTACTTTCCCATTTATTCAGTTATAAAATAGGAGCCTGGTTTTTCTGGTTCTGACCTCAATACTAAACACTATAGGACAGAAAAAGCTCTGTTAGAAATTATTTTCATTAGCAATTTACTCTTTCTTTAATGTCTATGAGATCTTATTTTCCACCTCCATTACCACTGTACTGCAACTAAATTTTCCCCATACCTGCAACCTTTTAACTGTATGTTCCCAGAACATTTGCCCCAGGTTGGTATTTTTACCCAGGTAATCTAATAATGTAATAGATTCTAACCTATAGTATCAAAGGAGAAATTAACTATGTTTTTAACCCTAGAACAGAATTTTGGAGTATGTGATATAAACCATTTATTGTATTTTATTCAGTTGATATAAATGCTTCTTTTCATTAGGTGTAGATATGATAGCCAGTATGTAAAGAAAATCTTTTGCATAATTTTTATTATTTAATCACTCATTCATTTATTCACAGCCCTCTGGGATTATTTTATGCTGTTTTTTAATAACAATTTTTCTTCTTAGTTTTACTTTGTTTTTAGATTTTCACGGGAGAGATTCTGGGATGTTACCCTGTGTATTTCATGGTTGTTGACACTTCCTGATGACTAGCTGGCTCAAATGACAACCAGATTATTAACGTAACCATCAATCAGGAACTGTCACAATTTCAGATAATTAAGAGCATCAGTCTCACCCCTTCTCTAGCAGAAAACATAAAGATACAAACAACCTGGTTTTTAATTTATGTTTTCCACCAAATCAGAAATCTTAAAAAAAACACAATCAAATGATACTCAATGAATTTATAATTAAACAATATGGAATTGTCTGGTACTAAAGAAAAATATGTGTTAAGTACCAGATTGTGGTAGGCAATTTTTAATAACTTCAGTGGAGATATGCATTATAGTTCACCTGGTAGCTTTAGTCTACCAAGCAGAGATGAAGGCTAGGAACATACTGATGAAAGCTGAGAATACTTATACTGCTGTAATGGATGTGCTAGAAAGGCAACTTTGATATCTAGGCACAATGTGTAACAACCCTGCGGGTTTGGCATTATCATTGCCTCTAATATGCCAGTGAGTTTAACTTAAGCATAGTGAGGTAAAGCACCTTCCCCAGAGTTATACAGTACACACAACTAGCCAGAAATGCCTTTAGAGTTTATGCTCACATGTATCTGTATATAATATCATATTATTATATACGTCTATTCACTAGAGTATTCCAGCTATCCCTATTTAACCTGCTTTTTATTAATCTCTACTATTACTATTTTACTTTTGCCCTCTTCATTTCTAAACTGGTTTATTACAGTCTTTAATTTGTGGCCTTCTCTCCAGCTTTAATAACATCCTTACCCTGTAATATATTAACACATTCCTATCATTGACATTTTTTAAAAATCCAAACAGGCTCATTTTATTTCCTTGCTTAATTAAGAGATTTTACATCTATAACAGATTGATTTAGAATTTCGTTGCTCTATAACAGATTGATTTAGAATTTCGTTGCATGGTATACGAGGCTTCCTCAGGCTTTTACCTTGTTCCTCAGCCATGTCACACTATCTGGTCCCTGAAAGTGCCATGCTTTCTCCCACTTCTGTGTGTCTCTTCTTGTTCAGCCATCTTTGAGTCCAGGGTCATTGATTGTTCTCTTTCAGGTGCTCCCACCGCACCCTGTATACTCTTTTTAGAAATAGCACTTAACATTCTGTGATGCAATTATTTGGTTACTTATTTATCTTTTTAAGGTTGAGACTTAAGGTGGATTCTTCAAAGGCAGGGTTTTCACCTTCATAATTTTAACTTCAAACATAGTGCTTAGGACGGAGTATATGCTTATCAGTGATTATTTCATGAATGAATGTCAACTACTTTTTCATTTTTGCATTTGATTAGATCTTTTGTGAGGTTGGTATTCAGATCGTTAGTACCCATTCCTCTTTGGTGTAAGAGAAAAAATACATGGAGAGGTTAAGTCATGGGGCTGAAGTCACATCGCTAGATAGTGACTAAATTTTTGTGATTCAAAGCCTAATATTATTTTGACTAGAACCTAATGTTTTCTTTAAAAGACATCAATTTTTATGAATCTGGATTTTGATAAGATTGATTATATAATGGCTTAAGGGAGAAATGTCCATATGCCTTACAGCTGCTTCTCTTTGGCAATTTCTTTTGTTATTTCCACAATAGAGAAATGAGAACAGTGGTACGCGAAATGGGAAAATGTGCCCATTCACACAGCAGGGTAATTATTACATTTGCTTAAAATTATTTTTTCTTCTAGCCAAAATCTCATGCCATAAATCATGGCACTGCATATTGTGGCAGAGACACTGTGAAGACTTTACTGGTTCTTTTGGATGAAGAAGCAGCCAGTGCTCCTACCAAAAACAAAGCAGAGCTTTTATGTGATGATGAAAACACAACTTATCATAATGGAACTTCTATTCTTACCCTTTTTACGTAAGTAATGTGGAAGTTATATATATAAATATTAATTATAGAGAATAATAAAAAATGAGTAGGCTTATAGTAGGAAACTTGGAAATTATAGAAAAATTGAAGAGAAAAAATTAGGTGACGGTGGATTGAACCTTTGAAGGTAAAGAGAATATGTATAAAAGAGATAATATTTTTTGATATTGGCAATATGGCAAATGGTTTTGATTTCATAGTTATTTTTTGTTTTGAAAAATACAGTAGAACCTTCAGAGTTGACCACTTCCTAAAGTTGACCTAATTTTCATAGACCAGACATGTAAATGGTAAAGCAGGCCTACTTCCTTATACTGACCACCTCCATATGTTGACCAGTTTGTTACCGTCCCTTGGGTGGTCAACTTAAAGAGGTCTTACTGTATTTGCTGTGCTATGTGTCAAGAACCTTCCTTAATGTTTTCAGTCAAATTATCTCATACCACACAACTGTCTCTTTTATTTTAACAGTTAAAAGACAGTATCCTAACTTTTTTCAGTGAATAATTATAAACTTAAGAGATATTAAATAATTTGTCCAAGAGTGCCATGCTAGCAAATAGCAAGGGTATCTCTCTAAAGCCTGAGGTCTATGCTCTATGCGCTGCTATTCTGCCTATGAATAGGAGAGAGCAAATAGGCCAAATTAACATCCTACTGACATTAACTAGCTCTTCCTCACATTTGAAGAAAAATATTTACTAAATTAATACTGGCATAATATATAAGATGTTTGATACTGTCTTATTCTATTCAGACTGTCATAACAAAATATCATAAACTGGGCAGCTTAACACATAGAAATGTATTTTCTGTGTGGGCTAGAAGTCTGAGATTAGGGTGCCTGCATGGCTGGGTTCTGGTCAGGGCTTTTTTAGGGGTTGTAAGTGACTACCCTTTGCTCATGCTTAGATGAGCTTTCCTTAGTGTGTGCACAAGGAAAGAGAGATGTCTTTTTCTCTCTTTCTCTTTTTGTTTTATTCTCTCTCTCTCTCTCTCTCTTCCTCCTATTATAAGGCCAATAATCCTATCAGATTAGGACTCTACTCAAATGCGATCACATTTGGTGATTAAGGCTTCAACATATACTGTGTATTTTGGGAGAATACAATGCAATGCATTGGATAGCAGATGTTCTCCAGTTTTAACAACAGTTAGTTCTGTTATTGAGTAGATAATTGATATTTTTAGTTAAGGAAATATCACTTTAAGAGACATTAAAAATTTTAGAGCAACCATTTTATATTACATTTAGTGCGTTGTAGAGAATTTTCATAAAATCATTCCACTCTTTGATCTTTTCCTTTTTCTACTGGAGATACTTTTTAGAAAGTTGTTATATCCTATTCTGACTACGTAGTTTTTAAATAACAGACATTTATTTCCCATAGTTCTGAAGACTGAAAGTCTAAGATCGCTTGGTGAGGGCCTGTTCCTCATAGATAATACCTTCTTGCTGCATCTTAACATGACTGCAAAGGGAAGAGGGCAAACACTACCAAATTGGCTCCCTCAGGCCCTTTTATAAGGACACTGATTCTATTCCAGATGGCTGAGTCCTTAAGACTGAATCACCTTTTAAAGGCCCACTTCTTAATATTACAGATAGTCCCCAACTAATCATGGTTTTATGTAATAATTTTTCAACTTTATAATGATGTGAAAACTATACACATTCCGTAGAAACTGTATTTTGAATTTTCTTCTATTTTATTTTAAATTTATTTTATATACAAAAAGCTAGCATGGTTTCTTTCAGTGAGTGGGTGCCTCAGATAATCAATTCAAGGAAGATCTTGTAGTCCAACTTAAAGAAACTAGTGTCCTCTTGGAAACATTGGTGGCACATACTGAGGCCCTTATTTCCAGTGCAGATAAGACAAGAGCAAGAACCCTGGCTGAATTTTCATGGGTGGTTCCAATAGAGCTACTGGTGACCCATCTTGCTTTCAGGAATGCAAAATGCAAAAGGGTGTATTTCGAATTTTAAATTTGGATCTTTTTGCAAGCTGGCGATATGTAGTTTGATACTCTCTCACAATGCTTGGCAATGGCAGTCTGCTGTTGCTCTCAGTCACGAGTATACACAATTGATACTGTACAGAGTATTGTGTTGCCAGATGATTTGCCCAACTAATATTGTAATGGGCTAATTCCAACTAATTCCATGTTTATGGTAGGCTATGCTAAGTGACATTTAGTGAGAGTGTTAAATGCATTTTTGACTTAATGATACTTTCAACTTATGGGTTTATTAGGATGTAACCCCATAGTAAATTGAGCAGCATCTGCAATAGAATTAGGGAATTAATTTCAGCATGAATTTTGGAGCAGAACAAACATTCAAACCACAATAATAACTTTTGCCCTTTTTTTTGAACATAGATCTCCTACCCAAGTGAATAAGTCATTGATGAAACCCTTAAGAGAACGTATCCATAAATCAATACAAGAGAAAAAAATTAAGGTATAACTTAATGTACTGCCATAAAAATGGTAAACATTGTTTTATTTTTAGAAGAAACAAAGAAAAGCTGAGCTAGCACTGTAAATGTACATTGTATATGGAACAGAAGGAATTAAATGGAAAATGAGTTGTGACATACAGAGACTTTCCTTTTGTATACTCTTAACTAATTTGTTTCTGGCTTATTTAATCCACTGGAAGGTATGAGCAATTGCTATTGTAAATATTGAAAAAATATCTCTGAATGAATGAAGGGGAAAATGAAGTAGACATGACTTTCTCATTTATATTTCTAATATTTTAAACTGAATCTTGAGAAATTATAGATTCAGTAATCTATAATTAGATAATTACTAATGTAATTATGAATTTGTTCCTGTGAAAAGATACACATATAATTGTATAATGTCAGACTATACTTAATTTTAGTTGGAGGTAATATTTCATATTGTTCTTGTGTAGATATGTTATTTATATTTTCATTAACTTTGAACTAAGTTTTCATGTCTTCATAGGAAACATTTGTGCCTATAAGTAGTTAATGTGTTTCTTCATGCATTTAAACTTTTCTTGGTCTTAGTTTTCAAAAAGAAATGTGGTTTTAACTTATTGATTTATTCAATGTACTTTTTTTTCTTTTAGAGACAGAGTCTCACTTTGTAGCCCTCGGTAGAGTGCTCTGGTGTCACAGCTCACAGCAACCTCCAGTTCTTGGGCATAGGTGATTCTCTGGCCTCAGCCTCCCGAGTAGCTGGGACTACAGGCGCCTGCTGCAACGCCCAGTTATTTTTTATTGCAGTTTGGCTGGGGCTGGATTTGAACCCACCATCCTTGGTATATGGGGCTGGTTCCCTACTCACTGAGCCACAGGTGGCACCCTCAATGTACTTTTGAATGTCTACTATGTGCCAAACACTCTTGTATGGTAGAGAATTTATTAAAAATTAATATAATATTATTATCCTTAAATTATCAAATAATTATTCATCTTGATACAACAGAAAACTAACTTTTTTTTTTTTCTTGTTGGGGATTCATTGAGGGTATAAGAAACCATGTTACACTGGTTGCATTTGTTGGGTAAAGTCCCTCTTACAATCGTGATTTGCCCGCAAAAGGTGTGGCACACACCAAGACCCCACCCCCCTCGCTCCTTCCCTCTCTCTGCTCTTCTTTTCCCCACCCCTCCCTTATTCTTTCTCTCTCTGCTCTCCCCTTCCCTCACCCCCACCATGTCAATAATTGTCATTAATTGTCCTCAATTAATCAAACTTGAGTACATGGGATTCATGCTTCTCCATTCTTGAGATGCTTTACTAAGAATAACGTGTTCCACTTCCATCCAGGTTGAGATAAAGGATGTAAAGTCTCCATTTTTTTTATTGGCTGAATAGTATTCCGTAGTGTACATATACCATAGCTTGTTAATCCATTCCTGGATTGGTGGACATTTAGGTTGTTTCCACATTTTGGCGATCGTAAATTGAGCTGCAATAAACAGTCTAGTGCAAGCGTCCTTATGATAAAAGGATTTTTTTCCTTCTGGGTAGATGCCTAGTAATGGGATTGCAGAATCAAATGGGAGGTCTAGCTTGAGTACTTTGAGAGTTCTCCATACTTCCTTCCAAAAAGGTTGTATCAGTTTGCAGTCCCACCAGCAGTGTAAAAGTGTTCCCTTCTTTCCACATCCACGCCAACATCTGCAGTTTTGAGATTTTGTGATGTGGGCCATTCTCACTGGAGTTAGATGGTATCTCAGGGTGGTTTTGATTTGCATTTCTCTAATCATTAGGGATGATGAGCATTTTTTCATATGTTTGTTAGCCATTCGTCTGTCTTCT
>CAUYON010025023.1:0-51589 GCA_963573935.1 Arctocebus calabarensis | reverse complement strand
GGCCAGGTGTTGTGGTGGGCGTCTGTAGTCCCAGCTACTTGGGAGGCAAAGGCAAGAGACTCGCTTGAGCCCAGGAATTGGAGGTTGCTGTGAGCTGTGATGCCACAGCACTCTATCCAGGGTGACAGCTTGAGGCTCTGTCTCAAAAAAAAAAAAAAATTTATTTCATGCAGCTGATCCCTGCTTGAAGTGTTATCCCTTAAACTAAACAGGAAACTGTCATAAAATGGCTCAAGGGGATAAGGCATATAATTTTTTCCTGAGTTGTTTTTTATGATCTTCATATAATAGAAATTCATACAAGTGGCGCTGTCAGATTTTTTTTTGCCTTTTTTTTCACCTGTTCTTATTTTGAGTCTAACTTCTTTTGCTTCTCTTGTTGCATTTTTCTTTTCTTTCTTTCTTTTTTTTTTTGTTTAATATGGATATTGTAAAATCATTCCTCTAAATTACTTTGCCTATTCTTAAATATGTGTAATCTTTGGCACAATGAATGAATACATTTCTTTTCAATTGAGATGTAATTCACTTACCTAATTTACCATTTTAAAGTGTACCATTCAGTGGTTTTGAGTATATTTACCATGTTATGCAGCCATCGGCACTAATTTCAGAACATTCCTCACCCCCAAAGAATCACATACCTGCTAGCAAATACCACGTGTTTTCAATTTTCTTTGCTATACATACGCCTACAAGTGTAATTGCTGAATCATGTGGTGATTCTCTTTAACTTTTTGAAGAACTGCCAAACTGTTTTCCAGCAAATTAATTTTTGTTAGTCACATACCTTAATTGTTCAGTTCCCCTGTAAACACGTGTCTCTCGGGGTTGACCATGTCAGTTCCAAGGCTCCGGGAGAGACGGGAAGGTGAGGCAGACACAGCCTAGCTCTGCGAAGAGGTGCTGCTTAATGCAGTGTGCAAACACATTGCTTTTTGCTTGGTTTTGTTTTCTATAACTTGTCGGGAAATACTTGTAGATCGCCCCTTGTACACATGGCGTGGAGATTCCTTTGTGGTCTCTGCGTCTATTCTGCCTCCCCTTGGCCACTGTCTTGCTCGTCTTCTTGATGATGGTGAAGGTGATGATATTACCACTTGTTTGGTGCTTTCCAGGGTCCAGGCACCATACTGAAAGCTTTATGAACATCGTTTACTTAATCCTCACAGTGCGCTTCTGAGATGGATGTTTTTAATCCCCTTTGCACGTGACTACCCCAATGCTTCAATTGGTGGAGAGAATTCACAGGGCTGGAGGTTGGCAGAATGGCAGGAAGATGCCTCCATGCAGGGGCCTTCTGCTGCTTGGAAGGATTAATATACATCTATTTAAATGTGGTTTTTTAGATTCTAGGTTGTCCTGCTATGTATTTAAACTGAGATCATACCTGAAGCCTATATCAAATAGGAGGGAAAAAAGAAGGCATCCTTAGACAAAACCAATACATAGCATCAAATTCTATACCTGGGAAAAATACCTGAGGGGGAAATGTCTACAAAAGCAGCATGGATCACCTTCTGAATTCTGTCTGATTTAAGTCTAATATCTTTTATAGAAAGAAAAACTATCTCTTATTTTCACTTTAGTGTGACATTTTAATATTGTACCTTACACATATGCATCATAAACCTACAAAAATAATACAACAATGATCACTGGCTTTTAGAGCCCCCACGTGAAAGTTCTTTCTTTCCAAGCTTTGTGGTTCTAATTTTTAGACATGGAAACTGTTTTGTGCCTCAGTGACCCTCCCTTGTATGCTGGTGCCCAGGGAAATCGCTCATGTCTTAGACAACAAGGACCACAGCAGCATCTCCTCAAAAGTATGGCCACTGGTAGCGCAGCGACAAGCAGCTCTTCGTTATGAAATTATGAGGGTTTTCCTGTAATGCCTGCAGACTTTAAAATGATTGTAGGAGTTTTAGAAAGGCACGTACATATGTATTAGTCAGGAACATGACAAGGCAATTTACAAGATAAAAAATAGCGATGATCAATAAGTAAACCTCTGGTTGTCAAAAAATGTAAACTACAACGAGTTATAAACTTATTATTGAAGTGGGAATATGTGCACTCGGCACAACATTCTAGTATACAAAGTTATTCAACAGGAAATGCACACTTTCTCTCCTCCTATGCTCCTTTATACTCCAGCTCCCTCTCCAAAGGCAGCGCCCATTACCAGTTTCTTTTGGACAGAACCTTTACCAGTTGTCCATGATGTGGATATGTGCATACATGTACATTCATTAAGGAATGTGCCCCAAATGCATGCAGGTACATGTATACATAATACTATATACACTCTTTCTTAAAATTTCAGATTAATTTGAGGGTACAAGCAATTGGGTTACAATATTTGCATTTGTTAGGTAGAGCTTCTATTGTAGCTGTGTCCCATACCTAGAAGGTGTGCCGATACCGCACGTTGTGCCCATTAAGTGGGAGCACACCCATCCCCGTCTTTCCTCCCCACTGCCCTCTGCCTTCTTCCCCCGGCCCCCATCTTGAACTGGATTGAGTTTTTCTCTTATGTGGATGTGTATTAGATTGTCTCCTGGCTTCATATTAGTATTGAGTACATTGGATACTTGCTTTTCCATTCTTGTGATGCTTTACTAAGAAGAATGTGTTTCAACTCCATCCAGGTTAATAGGAAAGATGTAAAGTCTCCATCTTTTATGGCTGAATAGTATTCCATGGTATACATATGCCACAGTTTGTTAATCCATTGCTGGGTTGGTGGGCACTTCGGTTGTTTCCACATCATTGGTGATTGTAAATTGAGCTGTGATAAAAAATCTAATGCAAATGTCCTTATGATCAAATGATTATTTTTCTTCTGGGTGGATGCCCTAGTAATGGGATTGCAGGATCAAATGCAAGGTCTATTTTGGGTTCTTTGAGGATACTTCTTTCCAAAGAGGCTGTATTAGTTTGTAGTCTATGCATACTCCTGTACCTTCCTTTTTTATATAACAGTTATTCTTGGATACATATCAATACATATGTAGCTGCCTTATTAATTATTCCTCCCCCCTTTTTCCCAAGAGATGGGGTTTTGTTGTGTAGCCCAGGCTGGAGTGCAGAGGCTATTCACAGGAGCTACTCCCGAGTAGCTAGCACCATTGGTGTGCGCATCTGTGCTCTGCTCCTTAACATTTTTAAAAGGAAACTTTCAAGCATACAGAAGACTCTGGCCTTGCTCTTTCTAATAGCTGCAAACTACTTCCTTAGGCAGGTGCAGGATGTTTCATTTTGTGGGTCACCCCTATTAACACGTCTTTAAATTATTTTCCACCATTTGCCTTCACAAATCCTGTAATTGGTCATTTGGCATATACAAGAATATATCAAAAGGGTAATTCCCTAACAGTGGAATTTCTAGGTCAGACATAGGTGTATTTTTAATTTTATAGATATCACCAAATCTTCTTCATAGAGATTGTGGCAGTTTGCACTCACACTAAGAATGTAGGAGAATGGCTGTTACCCCACACTTTCACTAAAAATGTTTCATCATTGTCAATTTAATGGATAAAGAGAAACAAGATATTATTTTGCTTTTGGAATTTTTTTAAAAATAAGAGAGTACTCAGTGCTAATGTAGATGTGCAAAAAAGGGAAAAGCATACATAATTGGTAAAGTAAAATTGACTCAGCCTTCCTCTGCTGCTTAACATATGTGAGAGTCTTAACTATTCTTTTTTATTTAAGAGCAAATAACTATTCTTTTCTTGATCCATCAATTCCAACTCTAGAAATTTAATCAAGGAAAGTGATTAGACAAGTACTCAACAATGTTTATCATAGGATTCACATAAGAAAACAAGTAACAAATACCCAATGAAATTGATTTTAAAATTATATCACACTATGTCTATACAATGGATACCTTGTAGATATTTTTAAACTATGCAGAATCATAAAAATCTTTAAACAATGAATTTCAGAATGTTGTTTAAGTTGTGAACATTTTCTTTCACATAAAACCTTAATCTGTAGCTTTGTATGTATATAAAGCAGACAGGCGGGGTGAGGTTGGGGTAGGTGATCTTCCGGGAGGTCTGGTTCACATTCACCTGTCTCCTCTTGCTCCTTTGCTCCCCTAGTCCTGAGGAGCCATTTGAAAGCACTGCTCCCAAGAGAACCCCAAAATGACCAATATTCATAACAAAACCACCCTCATGGTTTGCCTACATTGGTGGTTATCAACCGTAAGCTCTCAGCAGAACTCTGGAGAACTTGGTAAAGTGGTCCGGGTTTGGGCTTCGGAATTCCAGGCGATGCCAGTGATGCTGGTCTGAGGATCACCCTTTAGAAGCTCAGTCCTGGGTATATTCTGAGACATTTGTTTCACACTCACTGGTCCAGTGAAGAGAATTTTATTGCCAGGTGAAGATCAGAAAATGCTGGCTTAAAAAGAATTAAACAAGTTTCTTCTAAAGTTTGTGGCATTTAATATAATATGGTATATTTTGTAATTCTACGAGAAGGATCTGGTATTTGACTCTAGGACAACTAGGATAAAATAGAATAAACTTGGAAAACAGTATCTTGTGTATGCCAAGAGATGGAGTTCAGACAAACTTAGACACCATCAGGGCAAAACTATACACATTAACTTTATTTTTATTGCCCTTGAAGTTTGCCTTTCTGTCTTAAACCTACAACTTTTACTTTGAGAAACCAAATAATCTCTTATAATTAAAGTGTTTGGAGTAAGGATTACTTGGAAAACTTAACATGTCCACGGTATATGAAAGATACACCTTTCAGATGAACTTAATGTTGTTTACTGGGGTCTTGTTAGGAGACTGTATTAATTTATCTCTCTTTGCTTTCCCTCTTCTAACTAGACCTCCTGAGGAGGTGAGGAGCATTGAGGTGACCTAGTCTTAGCTCAACCACTAACTAACCACTAACTTAGTCTCTGAGCCTCATGTTCCTAACCTTGCAAATGAAGGAGTTTAACCTTAAATGAAGGAGTGGTGGATGCAGTGATCACTTGCAACTCTGAAATTCATAGCTTGCAGCAGACGCTTGGCAGAGTGAGTGCAAGAGGCGTTTGGAAGCTGGGTGTGTGCAGTGAGGAGCCTGCTGCCGGGAGGCACTGGCATCGCCACTTGCTCAAGCCTTGTTCTTGGTGGCCTCAGTTTCGCAGATGAGGTCAGTAGAGACTGAGAGAGGGTCAGCAACCATTAACATCATACATCTAGAAAATAGCACAGGGTGAATTTCAACCTAGCTTTGAGTGTAAAGAATGCTTTCCACCCTTCCCACTGCTGTGATCCGCCCACCACACAGCTTCTCCTTAAACTTCTTTCAGTTTTTAAACATTGTTTGTGGGTTCCTTGAGATCAGGTAAATTTTGGAATAAATCTCAGCTTAGCTGATTTATAGTTGACACTTTACCCAATCTGTGAGAGCCTTAGTCTCCTTATCTGCAAAAAGGGGATAACAATGTATTCTGTGCTTGTCTATTAAGAGGATTACGCCAGTGCTGAGCACAACTTTATGGTCTCAGTAATTAATCATAATAGTAACTTATTCGGGAGTTACAATTATTGTAGATACAATTTTTTATTCTGCCTTTTTCTCTTGAACGCTTTATTATAAACATTTCTTATGTTGAGCAGGACCTCTGTATTTAATTCAGGGCTGCATCTGTTTTCACTAAGCGTATAAGTAGTTATTACTCATCTGTTCTGTTATATGTGATATTGAGTCAGATGAGCAAGGCCCAAGGTGGAGAACCTCAAGGGCAGACCTAATGATGGCCCTCGCTCCCAGCTTTGAAAGCTCTTCTCCTGGGTTCATGCAAACCCCACTGAGATTCTCTGCATGCAGGCCTTGTGCTTGAACCTGACTGTAGCAGATAAATGACTGTAGCATCTCAATTCTTTATATGAGATGCATGTAACTTGTACTTCCTGATTTGTTTCTTATTTGCTTTTCTATAAATGAAAATTATTTTTCAAACATTATTCTGAATGGATAGCCCCCTTTATTTAGATAGATGTGGGGAAAAATGAGGCTTAATTATATTTTCATTAGCAAGTACAAATGTAGACTACAAATAGGATTACAGAGAACACTTTTTATTACTGGTGCAGAGGAGAGGGCAGAGGACCCCGATAATTTCAGCTGGAAGAGAATCTGCATTTCCACCGACAAGTGTTGATTATATCCCAGAAGAATGTGTTTGATTTCAGTCATTTTAGATAACTCTGTAGTGGGAATTGTAATTCTATGGCACAAGTGAATTTGTAACTTCCTCAATGTTTTAATTAAAATCAGATATCTACATGCAAGAGCATCTTACACTAGCAACTCTTTTCTTTCAGCTGGAAGGAAATAAAATAGCATAGAGCTGCATGCTAAGATGTAAATTGCAGGGAAGAAGATTTGTTTGCAATTAACTTAGAAAGTATTGTTTGTGTTTAACTTCACCATAATCTTTCAGGATGAACAAATTGTGCATTAGATAGTGTAGACAAGAAGTAAAGCTTTTAACAAGTGTAAATGTTCTTGGGATGCCAAGGCTGGTGGATTGCTTGAGCTGGGGAGTTTGAGACTAGCCTGAGCCAAAGTGAGACCCCCTAAAAAAATAGCCAGGCATTGTGGCAGGTGCATATAGTACCAGCTACTTGGGAGGCTGAGATGGGAGAATCACTTGAGCCCAAGAGTTTGAGGTTGCTGTGAGCTACGAAGCCATGGCACTCTACCCAGGGTGACAAAGTAAGACTGTGTCTCAAAAAGAAAAGCAGTGTATGTTCTTTTCTGGTTGTTATTTCTAAGATGAACCTATTTACTTTTAATTTCTTTTAGGAGCTTTTAATGCTTTAACAGAAAAAAATTGCAAGCTGTATTTTCATAAAGTCACTGGTTCATCTCTGGCAGGACAAGAATTTGTTCCTCACCCCGGCCACAGTGGAAACCCAAACTCCCCCATAGCAAGGTCTTCAGACTCCAGAGGGGCTCCCCTTGTGGTGCTGTGCAGTGACCCCCAAACCAGAGGCAAGAATGCAAGCTGCAATGAGCAGCTGTGTGCCAGGCCTGTGCAAGGTTCTCACCAGTGTTATCTCACTGAACACTCACACCAACCCCATGGGTAGGCATCCCCAAAGTTTACAGATGAGGAATCCTGAGGGTAATCAGTGTGTCAATCATAAAGTTCACACATCAGTCAAAGCTGGGATGAAAATCCAGGCCTTCTATCTCTCCCACTCCACCATACGGAATTCTCCCTTGGGTCCAGCCTTAGCTTCCTATAATTAGTTCCGTGTTAATATCTTGTCCTGACCCTGAGAGGGAAGGGTTCAGCAGCCGGACACGTTCTGTAAGGATGGGTAAGGATCTTGGCAAGGTATTTCCTCTGAAACAGCAAATATGACCTTGGAAGTCACTGTTCAGGTCACTCTCCACTGAATAGAGTTTCCCAAGGAAACAATGCCGTAGAGCAGTCTGCAAGTGCGACAAAGCCCCCTCCTGATTCTCTGTGGAGCTGAGATACCACAAAGGAGCACGGCTCAAAGGGTGGTGAAGAAAGCAGGGGTCAGGACAGCGAACTGGAGGAGTGTCAAACCGCCACGCAGGTAGGAAGACAGTCAGCAGGGCGGAGAGCATGTTTCCCACCCAGAGGGTCCAGGAGGACCTTGTGGCTCTCGTCCAGGAGGTATCTTGTCTTCTCCTTGCCCCAGAATGACCTGGAGGCCTTGAACTTGTGCTATGCCTGGCCTCAGAGCTTCCCATTTTGTAGCAGAGACTAATTCCAACAAGTAATTCCCCAACTAATTCCGTTTCTCCTTGGCCACCATTTCCTAGCCCTTGTTGGCCTGTGGGTTACGGGGAGAGGGATGCAGCAGCCCCTCCACCTGGACCTCTGGCTTCAGCCCTGACAGCGCCCACCACGCCCGCTGCTCCGCCAGCTGCCCCATCCCACCACCAGCCGCACCCCGGCAGCTGCACCTGCTGGCAAAGGGCCGCATCGCAGATCCCAAGAAGCTGTTCTGGCTGCTTGGCAGGCAGCTCGGCCTGGGGGAAGTCAGGAAGAGCAGTGGACACAGATTGTGGACAAACTAGTGACGGAGGAAGACCTCGGGCTGTCCATAGATGTTCTGGAATCAGGCACTGCTCGCTTCTGACTGTGGGCACTCCAGTGCCAGCACCGGTCATTTAGAGCACTCTTGGGGAGGGGTCACTCCCTCATTGCCCGGACCGTGCTCACTTCCCCAAAGGGCACCCCCGTCTGGGACAGGGCAGAAGGTCCCCGGTTCATCCCCCGGAGGAGCACTTGCTCGGGGCCCTGGCAGTAGCGAGTCATGTAGCTGCAATGTGGCCCCCACGAATACCCCCCATCATACCCCGCCGTGGATGATGCCCACTGGCTCTGGAAACTGCAGCTGCCTCAGCTCAGAGTTGAGCCAAAGCTCCTCCTCCAAGAAGCCCTCAGCCAAGCCTCTAGGGCAGAGCGGGGCTCCATCAAGGCACTTGTAGCTCATGGAGGAACACCAGTAGGAAAGCATGGCGTTGTCAGCCAGGCGTTGTCACCGTCTGCTATTCGCGACAGATTCCTCTCCACTTCTATAGCCTGAGTTCTCAGAGTTCAGCTGCCCATCTTGCAGTCTGCTTGCTTTCCTGGGGTTTGCCAGCCTCTGAGTGGGTTTCATCACATTTGGGCCTTCCATGAGGCCGGGACCATTGTTCTTCCTCTCCATCACCTGCCCAGGTCGACAATGACCTCTTCCCCCAGATGAGACCTGGCCCAGCTCCCCATCTTGCTTCTGGTTCCTTTCTATCTGAACTTTTAATTCATACATTGGTTTGAAGTAGTTAGCCCTTGAACTGTCTAGCTTTGAGATTTAATATTTAGGAGAGGGATAGAGCATGGAGAGCATCTTGATTTTCAGAATCATCAAGAGAAAAATGATACTGTGCATTGAAGATCACAGGTTAAGGCTCAGGAGGGAAATACAATCACATAGACACATGCTAGACACTTTCAATAATATTAATAAGTTTTATTTTATAGAAACCACAACATAATTTATATGACTTTTTTTACCTCAAAATCACCTTGCCTGGTAGCTTTTGGGGTTTTTTGGTTTGTTTGTTTTTGTTTTCTTTTTCTTTCTTTCTTTTTTTTTTGCAGTTTGAGCGGGGCTGGGTTTGAACCCGCCACCCTCAGTATATGGGGCCGGCGCCATACTCGCTGAGCCACAGATGCCACCCTGTTTTTTTTTGTTTTCTGAGACAGAGTCCCACTTGTCACCCTGGATAGAGTGCTGTGGCATCATAGCTCACAGCAAACTCAAACTCTTAGGCTCAAGCAATCCCCTTCCCTCAGCCTCCTGAGTAGCTGGGACTGTAGTCATGTACCCCCACATCTGGCTAGTTTTTCTATTTTGAGTAGAGACAAGGTCTTGTTCTTGCTCAGGCTGGTCTCGAACTCCTGAGCTCAAGCTATTCACCCACCTTGGCCTCCCAGAGTGCTAGGATTTATAGGCATGAGCCACCGCGTTTAACTGCCTGGCAGATTTTGAACACTTTTTTCATCTTTACAAAGTTCAGAGAGTGCCTCTTTACACTCTCCGTTTACCAGGTCATTAAGTTTTGTTTTTAGCATCTTATATGCTGGTGCCCTCATTACATAAGTCACCTGCTGAAGATTAATTAACTGATGCGTTTTGGACAATTGAACTATTGCAAAGGCCAAGTGTAAATTGCAATCTACTAAAATATCTTGACAGGATAATAACTGAAATAGCCTGTAAACTGATCCACTGTAAGGAGGCATCTGGTTTTCCTCTTGGCAGGACACTAGATGCCAAAGCTAAGCTCTTGGCTCATTTTCCTCTGACATTACTATTTAGACCCCAGGGTACTGACTGCCACTGTGGAGCTGCTATGTAGCTTTTTCAAAAATGCCTTGTTATGTACATGAATCAAAGTGCAAAATGTGTCCAAAAGGTAGATGGCAGAGGAAGTTTGTCACATCTCTGTTCTCTAGACACAGTCCTCTCTCCAGAATCAATTCTGTAGGTCTCCTTCCAGAGACAGTCTGTGTACATCAAGTCCCACAGCGGTGTTATGCAAGGTTTTTATCAAAGGACGCACTTGAACCTATAGTTAAACTTCCACGGCACCACCTTAAATTATGTTGATCAAAAAAAAAAAGTTGAAAAAAGAATATACTTACTGTGCTTTGAACTTCTTTTGAAAATAATTTAAAGATTTTCACAGCACACCTAAGATCCTCTCACAACACACCAGTGTGCCACAATACACCGTTTGGAAATCACTGTTCTACAGATACAAATTCTACCTTTTTATACATAAGGGTACGTGTCATTAGCATTGATCTGTGCCTGCCTTTTTTTTTTAAAGTTTATCTATTTTAGAGATTGTGCCACCGTTGTATAGAGCTGCCTCAATTTTTTAAAGACTGTTTAGTATTCATTGCATTGTATGGATGGACCGTAATTTATTTACCAGACCCCCACTGGTAGATATTTAGATGATTTCCAAACTTTTGCTGATACAAATAGTGCTGCATTGAATAACTCTGTTCATTCATCATTTTGCATGTGTCAGCGTATCTGTAGGGTACATTTCTAGAAATAGAATTGCTGGGCCAAAAGAAAAGCAAGTGCATTTTTTATTTCTGCAATATACTGCCCATCTGCAGTGAATGTTGTAGCAAGTTATAATCCCACAGCTGGCTGTGACCACAAGGCATGCTTTTATACCCTAGACCTGGCCTTTGTCACGGGCAGGTGTTTTTTCCTGAACTTGGCCACATCCAGAGTCTCTGGGCTCACTTGTGTTATGTTGGTGACTTTCTGTGAGCAGGACTCAGTTTCCAGTACTCTTCATAATACTCTTTTACAACTATTTGGGGACATTGCTTATAAGAAATAGCCTTGTTTCTGTATATGTTTCCTAATACACGGGGGGATTAATGGAGGTGCTGATGTTTCAGAACCCTGAATTCTGCAATGTAAAGAGGCACTGGAGAGGTTTTCTTGATTTGAAATCATAGGAGGGGGTCTTCTAACCCTTAAATAAGCTAAAGTATTGGTGGTACCTTGTAGCTCTCACTTCACCATGGAGCGCCTCCCCAGATCAGACCTCATCTCCTTGCTCCCCCTTCCTCTGCCACTTCTTCCCTTCCTCTTGTCCCTCACCTTCATTTTTTCTCCTAATCCAAACAGCTTTTTATTGCTCCTATTGGAACCTTAAGAGACAGTAACCTCTCTCCATCACTATCGCAACCCTACAAGTCCAAGCACAAACCAGAGCAAGCTGCATTAGACCTGTGTATCTATACTATTTACAAATATAAAACTTGGATGGCATATCTATGCGTCGTTGCCCCAGTAGAATATTTACTAATACTGAACGTAGACTTAAGCGTCATTAAAGTGCAGACTTACTTTTCTTGGAATGATATGTCGAGGAAAACAAAATGGCAAGCTACCTAAGACACTGGCACAGTTGCTGTTTGGTGCCATTTCTTCTCACACTGTGCACTAAGGACTTTATTTTTATTTTTATTAAATCATAGTTGTATACATTAGTGCAATCATGGGGCACAATGTGCTGATTTCATATACAATCTGAAATATTTTCATCAAACGGTTTAACATAGCCTTCCTGGCATTTTCTTAATCACTATATGAAGACATTTATATTCTGCATTTAGTAAGTTTTACCTGTATCACTAAGGACTTTTTAAACCATGTTCATGACATCTAGAACAGTGCTACACGTGGGTGGTCCACAGACTGGTGTTTTTCTTACCTATCAGCAACAAGGTAAGTACAGGAAGTGGAAATAGGTATTCAATGAAACCTTTATAGCAGCTTGACAGCTTTCAATCTAATATTACAATTTAGAGTTGCAGTTTCTATATCTTTTTAAAATATTTTTTCTGATGACTCATCTTATTTTGTTCTACGAAATATCAATCCATCACAGAATAGACTTGAAAATATTCTGAAAAGATTCCTTAAATCTCAGTGACTCTCTGGCTTGTAAGGAAGCAGCATTGCTATAGAGATCAGTATTTTGCCTCGTTTTGATAGTGTGATATCCTTGTGTAATACTTGAGGAAATGAGACATAATGACAAAATTTCTTGCCTGAGGCTAGTACATATACTGGGATTAAATCTCCCTCTTCTTATTTCTGTAATTAAACTATAAGGCCTTGCCTGCTTTATGTGTTACGATATTTTACTTTGGAACTAAGAGAGTACGTGGAATAAGAGAGAAAATTTTGCATGAAAAGAACGTCTCATTTTTTACCCTTCAAAGAAAACTGTAAATAGCAATATTTCTTTTGCTTTAATGCTGTTTTCTAAACTAAAGTACTTTGGAAGATATTTAGGAGAATTTTAACGCAATGACTACGTACTCAGAAAAAATACTCCAGATCCTGAAAGATAAATAAATAATAAAATAATGAAATCTGGGCAAATTTGTAAATATCACAGTGTCAGCCTAGGGGGGGAAGGTCTGGGTTTCTGTCCAGGCCAAGGTAAAATCCAAGAAGCCAAAGTAAACATTGGGAATATCTATCCTCAGTGTGGGGGCAATAATCCAAACTGTGTGTGAGCAGAGTGGAAGGAGAGAGAAGGTTAGGCAAGCAAATCCACATGATTTGGGGAATTAAGGAGAACTGAGAGAGGGTAAGAGGGTACAGACAGTGAGACCAAGGAAGAGGGGACTGAATGGGATGGTAGGTTCGGCCAAAAGCCTCCAGACTGTTGGTGGCAGGCTCCAGGGATGGGCCACTTCCGTTTTAAAGAGCCAGGGGTCAGGGGCACAATGGAGCCTAGCATAAAAGAATTTCTTAGCCTTGGTTATTCAACCAAGTAGCACTAAATGAAAAATTTTGCTTTATCTTCTATTACTATCTTTGCCTACTTCTCGTTTATAATGGAAAAAGTAAACCTAGGCAGTGGAGTGGCTCAAACCTGTAATCATTTGGGAGACCGAGGTGGGAAGATTGCTTGAGCCCAGGAGTTTGAGACCAGTCTGAGCAAGAGCAAGACCCTGTCTCTACAAAAGAAAAGGAAAGAAAGAAAGAAAAATTACCTGGGCCTGGTGGCATGTGCTTATAATCCCAGCTTCTCAGGAGGCCTGGAGGCTGAGGCAGGAGAATCACTTGAGCATAGGAGGTTGAGGTTGCGCTGAGCTATGATGATGCTACTGCACTCCACCCAGAGTGACAGCATGACTTTTGTCTCAAAAACTGAACAAACAGACATAATTGCAAGTTTAACATTCACCGCACATGTGAATCTTTTAATATTAAATACATATTACAATATAAATCTTGCCTGGGTGAAAAATTTGGCTACAATTGTGTTTTTACAGTAATGGTGTTATGTGTGTCATTTTCTCATAAGTATATGACCAAAAATGATAAGAAGGTATAATTATTCTGGAAGAGTTATTCAAATACATTTAGAAATAAGTTGTTTGAAAGTGGTACACTTCCAGAATTCTTTCATTGCCCTCAAATTTACGTCTACTAGGCCTTTTCCAAGTATCCTCTCTTTCAGTATCTTTCAGATGTCATTGTCTCACACAGACAGTTTTTGGACCTGGGATCTATTGCTTAGTGTTATTGGGATTTTTTTGAGGGACATTGATATATGCATATTAGGAACCACTGAGTCATTCATCATACTGGTTGCTCTTGCTAGACTATTCAATTAGAAAAGGTTTTATGTCTGTCATGGAGATTACCAAAAAGGTATCCCTTGTTCTTTCATTCATCAGTCAACCTGCTATGTGCCAAGTATGGCGCCAGGAACTTGGAACAAGCTCCTTTTAGAAAGCTCTGATAGACACTGTGAAATGAAGATAGTATCTATGTTATTGTGAGAATTTAATGAAATAGTGTATCTAAAACACACAGCCCCTGATACATAGGTGCTCTGGATGAGTATTTTTCTCCAGGAATGGCAGAGACTGCTTTTAAGATGATTATACAAATTATGGTAAAGACAGGCTGAGTCTTGCCTGACACACAATGCTAATTTACTGATTAAATGAAATAATCCCAAGGGGAAACACATTAAAATTCTTTCTGCTCCTGGAGTGTCGATAGGAAATATCAAATTAAGAGATTACAAAAAAAAAATGAAGAGTGAGAGTATTAGGAAACAGTCAAATGTAAAAGAATTATACAATAAAAGAGCTTTCAGATGTTTACAGATGCTGTCTCCTTGAAGGTTGGCTTTTAGTGACTACCTGGTGAGGAAAAACCATCATGTCAGCGACTGATCTTAGCTATTCTTTATTTCTGCAAACCCTCAGGAAGTTCAGACTAAACATCAGAAGGAATTAATATTGCAGTAACTCAAATCTAAAAAGACAAAGCTGGCGCTTCCTCTAGGAAACAAACATACTTGCCCCTGTAGCCTGATAAATCTTTCGACCAAAGTATTTTGTGTAAATGGTTGGTAATTTGGTCATGATTTTGAATCTGATTTGAATTCTCTGATCAAAAGGTGAGTCTTGGTGTCTATGTCTTGTAACTAGGAGACAATCCAAAATTTAAAAATCAGCTGCAAAGAAAACTAACAGATTTATGATATAATGGCTTTTCTATATTCCAAGGAGAAAATGCCTCCAGTTTTGTAATTCCTTCTTTATCTAGAATAGTAACTAACTTTCTAAACCATTTCCTTCCTTAAACGTCACTGCTGCCTAAAGGTATTTGAAGAGATTGTGCTCTATTTTCTCAGTCTGGCCAACAGAACTTTCTATGGATGCTCAAAATAGTCTATATCTAGAAATGTGACAATTGAACTAGTGCAGCCAAGGAGCTGAATTATTATATTTATTTAATTTACATATAAACTTGGTAATTTACATGTAAACTCTGACTAGTGGCTATTGAGCAGCAGAGTCCCCAACTATAAATACTCAATCACAGGATTAAGAGAGATTTGACAATAAATTGAAATGGGTCTCAAAATAGACAATTCAAAGGAAGCTGGTAATTGGACATTCTGGTTTTACAAAAAGCTTATTTCTCAATACTCCATTAGGTTTGATATTTCAAAAAGAAAATCTGTATGATATAAAGCAGATGACTTCAAGTATTTCTTCTTTCTTTGAATCTTGACCTTTTGCTTTGTCTTTCTTGTTTTTCTGTATTTTCTCAAGTTGGTAACCATAGCCAAATGCATTTGTTCAGATATAAGAATTAGACCAATAGTTTCATCATTCTAAAGTATGTTTTATAAGAAACAGAGAAAGGCAGACGGAGAAAGAATGAATGCGTGGGCTCATCTTTAAGTCGGCCTGCCTCGTTAATTACTTTGGCAGATTTGGTTAGTGCTTTAAGACAAGGTGGTTTCAGTTACTTCCTTAGGACACATGTCAGAAGGCATTTTGTTTGTTCAGGTAATGTTGCAAATTAATTTTCTCTTTCCTTCATGGTTTTTCATGTTTTTATCACATGCTGTTTCAGACTACAGCTGACATTTGTTGATGAAGACTGAAATTTAGAAAAGAACCGAGGTGCATTTATCCATTATAGTGTCTCTTTGTTTCCCCTTTTTCACGTTAAAACACCATTTTAGGCTCGGCAGCTGTGGCTCAAGCAGCTAAGGCACCAGCCACATACACCTGAATTGGCAGGTTCAAATCCAGCCGGGCCTGCCAAACAACAATGATGGCTGCAACAAAAAAATGGCCAGGTGTTGTGGTGGGCGACTGTAGTCCCAGCTACTTGGGAGTCAGAGGCAGGAGAATCACTGGAGCCCAAGAGTTGGAGGTTGCTGTGAGCTGTGATGCCACAGTACTCTACCCAGGGCAATAGCTTGAGAGCTGTCTCAAAAAAACCCCCACCATTTGGGTGGCTCCTGTGGCTCAAAGGAGTAGGGCGCCAGCTCCATATGCCGGAGGGTGGTGGGTTCAAACCCAGCCCTGGCCAAAAACTGCAAAAAATAAAATAAAATAAAATAAACCCACCATTTAAAATTGTAGAACATACATAATGTTTATGTCCTTAAAAAAGTTGTCTGTTGATTTACTAAAGACTGTATTTACCAGTTTGTCTTCTTTATGTGTAAAATTTCAATTAATAGGGATATTTGAAATCAAGGACTTTCTGTTGATAAAAACAAATGAAGGAATCAATTACTCATCTATTTATCATTTACTTACTGATCACCTGTTTCATCCCAGGTACTATTCTTGGTATTGGGAATACAACAGTGAAGAAAATAGACAAAAGAATTCTCCGCCCTTGGCCAGGTGCAATGGTCATGCCTGTAATCCTAGCACTCCGAGAGAGGGAGGCAAGAAGATCCCTTAAGCGCAGGAGTTTGAGACCAGACCGAGCAAGAACATAATCCCTGTCTCTACTGAACATAGAAAAATGGGCATTGTGGCAGATACCTGTAGTCCCAGCTATTTTATCTTGCAAGTACCTAAATTATCACAATTTAATGTTTTTGTTTGTTTGTTGAGGCAGAGTCTCACCCTGTCACCCTAGGATGGAGGGAAGAGGCATCTTTGTAGCTAATTGTGACTTCAGACTCTTGGGCTCAAGCCATCCTCCTGCCTCAGCCTACCAGAGTGGCTGGGACTATCAGTGCATGCTGTGACACTGGGCTAATGCCACAATGCCCAGCTAATTTTTCTATTTTTAGTAGACACAAGTTTCATTCTTGCTCAGGCTGGTCTTAAACTCCTGAGCTCAGGGTATCCTCACACCTTGGCCTCGAAGAACGCTAGCATTACAGGCAGGAGCCTCTGCTCCTGGCCAGTTTGTTTTTGATCACAAAGATTCTTGAGTTGCCTCAAAGCCCTCTCTTTTAGTACTGTTGGTATAGAACAGAAGTTCTTCTCTGAAGCCCTTCAGAGGCTTTTCACACATACTGATGCTACTTTCCCTGCCCTCACTCCACCTCCCACCCTGCCACCCCCAATCCCTGCCATTTTAATTTAGTTTTGTCAACCATGGGTCATGGGCATCATGGCTTTAATCACCTCAGGCAATTACAATGTGCTGCCAGAACTGAGCACCATTAGTATACAAAGTTTAGATTATTGGCTTGAAGGGTATGGAACCCAGCTTATATTCTAGAAGGATTTTAAAAACTTAATGATATCGGCTCAGCGCCTGTGGCTCAGCAGGCTAAGGCTCCAGCCACGTACACCTGAGCCGGCGGGTTCAAATCCAGCCCAGGCCCGCCAAACAACAATGACAGCTACAACCAAAAAATGGCCAGGCGTTGTGGCGGGCGACTGTAGTCCCAGCTACTTGGGAGGCAGAGGCAGGAGACTCGCTTGAGCCGAGGAATTGGAGGTTGCTGTGAGCTGAGATGCCACAGCACTCTATCCAGGGTGACAGCTTGAGGCTCTGTCTCAAAATAAATAAATAAAAACTTAATGATATCAACTTGTTTTAATTTATGATTATCAATTAGGTATGCAAAAAGGAAAGGAGAAATGAGATTGAAATTTCTCAGTAATTAAGTTCTCTTGCTACCTTTTACATCAAATCTAATTTGATTCGTTACTTGTTCATTTATTTAGTGTGTACTTATTTAGCACCTACTACATCCCAGGTGTTAGAGATTCAAAGATGAACACAGAATGAACCCTGTTCTATAGGAATTTATAGTCTATAGTACAGAGTTACAAACTTCTTTTACAAAAGGGACAGATAGTAATTATTTTTGGTGTTGTGGGTCATATGGTCTCTGTCACAACTATTCAACTCTGTTGTAGTGAAAAAGTAGCTATGGTTGTTACATAGATAAATGGCCAAGTTGTGTTCCAATAAACTAGATTTACAGAAACAGAAAATGATCTGAATTTGGCAGTAGGTCTTAGCTGCCAACTTCTGGTCTAATAGAAGAGAGAGAAAATAACTCAGTAATTACAATAGATTGGGTAAATGATTGAAGCTAATGCAAGTGCTTTGGTCAGATAAAGAAGGGGTATCAGATTAGACTGGGGATTATGGGAGATGCTTGAGGAAGATTTCTAAAGGGGATGCTGTTCAAATGAATTATGGAGTTTGGGGAAAAAGAAAGGAGAGGATGTTCTAAGCCAGTGGTTCTCAACCTTCCTAATGCTGTGACCCTTTAATACAGTTCCTCATGTTGTGGTGCCCCCCAACCATAAAATTATTTTCGTTGCTTCTTAGCCCTGGCATTACACAGCATGTAAAATGGAGACAATCATAGTACCAGCATCATGGGGTGTTTGCAAGGATAATGTTAATTAATATACATAAAGCACAAGCTCAAGCCCTGGCATACAACAAATGTTGCTACTCAGCAACGAAAATACTTTTATGGTTGGGGGTCACCACAACATGAGGAACTGTATTAAAGGGTCGTGGCATTAGGAAGGTTGAGAACCACTGCTCTATGTAGAGAATTAGACTGCTGTCTAGAAACACAGCTGACGTGTGGCACTATCAGTGCATGCTGTGACACTGGGCTAATGCCACAACTATACGTTGGTAGATGTTTCTCAAGAGACATCCAAAAAACTCTGTTGATAGACTGGATCATTTAAAAATGAGTGATACCACTTTTAGAAAGTCATACTAGGAAAATAATTCGATAATCTATGGTCTGTAAGAATGAACAAAAAGTTCCAAAATGATATTTGGGATCATCTAATTCGATTAACTCTAAGGGACATGTCTTGTAAGTGCTTGCTAATAGGAATTACTTTGTTCATTTTAAACATTTTCCCTTATAAACATGGCCTCAAACCAAATTTATTTTGAGTTGACTTTCTATGTTAGATTTTTAAATTAAGAGGTATTTTGAAAAGAGAAAGGAAATTCTATTCTTTGGTTGGTTGAGCTAACATCTACCACTGTTGTTCAAAGAAAGTTTAGACACCATTACAAGAAAGAAGCACCACACAGGAATTCCATGTGTAACAGGGAAATGTCTCTCACTGCAGAGTCCCGCTGCTGCCCATGCCAAGCCCACAACCATCCTTGGACCTAGAGAGCCCTCCTACGGCTGTGCTGCTCCCCCGTGAGCATTTCACAGGCCTAAGGGATCCCCCGTTTCCTAGGCTTGGGCAATTGAACATAGGGAAAGGCTCATTGTTCTTGCCCCCAGCCAAAGAGACTGTATCCATTCCTTGCCAAATGTAACTGCAAAGGACACTTGCAACTATCTGTACCCCTCGATAAGGGACCCAGGCAGAGATTTTTCAGACTTGGGTCTTTCCTTCTGCCAGGAGCTCTGGCGCTTTTTCTATATTCTTTTCTGTGGAATAAATCCTATCTTACCACCTTTAAAAAAAAAAAAAAAAAGAGGTATTTTGAATATTGAATATGTAATGAATACATATGTACCATTGTCCAGATTAAAGAAAAGTTAACATGGTGTCCTATTTGTTCCATTTATTTATTTATTTAGAAACAAGGTCTTGCTCTGTAGCCTAGGCTAAAGTATAGTGTTGCAGTCATAGCTCAATGCAACCTTGAACTCCTGTGGTCAAGTGATGCTTTTGCCTCAGCCTCTCACGTTTCTGGGACTACTGGTGCATGCCACCACACTTGGCTGATTTTTTTATTTCTTGTAGGGATGGTATCTTAATAGGCTGGTCTTGAACTCCTGGCCTTAAGCAATCCTCCTGCCTTGGCTTCCCACAGTGCTGAGATTATGAGCACGAGCCACTGTACCTCGCCTTGTCCATAATTTCTTAAATATGACTTTACAAATGCATGTCAGCCCCATTGGTGACATGTCCCAATCTTATTCCCCTACTTTCCTCACCCTTTTGTAGCTGATATTGATGCTTCTGACCTCATTTTTATTCCTTACCTGTGTGTAAATCCATATATAACTTATATTTTTTGTGTATTTGTAAACTTTAGATAAATGATGTCACATTGGTCATATCATTTTTCAACTTGTTTTCACTTACTCTTGTTTTTGAGATATAATTATGATGATACCTTATAGGTGTGTGTCTTCCAGAAATTCCATTGCATGGCATCTCATTATCTGACACCACCTTGATATGTGTATATATATATATATTTTTTTTTTTTCTCTGTTGATAGGCATCTGGAGTTGTTACTTAACACTTTTGTTCCCTAATTTCCTTGCTTGTAAAATGGAGATAATAATAGTATCAACATCATGGGATGTTGGCAAGGATTATATCAATTAATACACATAAAGCACAAGTCCAGGCCTTGGCCCTGGTATATAACTAATGTTAGGTACTGTTATCAATATGATTATTAATATCATTATTAAGTGCTTTCAGTTCTTTGCTATTACAGATATTGTGCATGTCTCCTCTGTCTGTGCATAAGATTCTTGAGCACGTGTAACTAAAAATTGAATTTCTGGTTGGAGAGTGCACTTTACTATTGTTTTTTGTGTTTTGGGTTTTTTTAGTTGCTAAAGTCCTCTATAAAGGCATAGTACCAGCTTCTCTTTCACCAACAATATGCTAAAATTTCTGCTTGCTTGCCAGCTCTTGGTATCCTAAGACTGAGATTTTTGGCAATCCTATAGGGACTGAAACGTTATCCAGTTATTTTAATTTGCATTTTCCTTACATTTAGTGAGGTTGAGAATCTTTTCATGTCTTTATTGGGCATTCCGGTTTTCTTTCCTGTTAATGACTGTTGCCTTTGCCCAGTTTCCTATTGGGTTATTATCTTTTCCTTATTGCATAGTAGGAATTCTTTACATATTTAAATAACTAATCTTTTGTTTGTCACACGATGTTATCTCAGGTTGCATTAATAATCTATTCGATTTTCTTTTCATTTGAAGTTTTTACTTTTACCAAAGAAAGCAATTCATGCATGTGATAAAAAAAATAAAATGGTACAGAAGAGTTTGTGAGAAAACACCAGGCTCCTGCCCTACCTTGCTCTCCGTGCCCCGCCCACTCCTGCCCCGCCCGCGCGGGCACTGTCTGCTTACCAGTTGTGCTTCTAGTTCTCCTGATCTTTTCTTCCACAACACTGAATAACATGCTCAGGCCTTTCTGCACCTTGATTCACCAAGTTTGAAGAGTATCTCTTTGCTCCATGCTGTGGAAGGGAAGGACAGCGTGTTTGCAGCCAGCCTCTCCCAGCCCCGCCCACCGCACTCACCTGCCCCCGGTAAACCCAGAGCCCTGCCAGCCGCTCCTGCGCCGCGCATTCCAGGCAAGGATCTCCAGCACCTGCCGAGTCTGTCCGCTTGCTTCCCTCGTGGGTTTATCTTTTTGAAATTTGTTGGAATCTCTTATCTTTAATAACCTTTTCTCCTTTTGTCTTAACCATGGGTTTGTTTGCTTATTTTCTTATCTGTTTTGTACTTCACTTTAATTATTTCACCAAGCACCAGTGATGAAAGGCAAATGCATTTGCTCAATCCAACAGCTGTGCCCAGAAATTACCGACTGTAGCTCCAAAACCTGTTTTCTAAATAACCTATTCGTGATTTTTCCCACGTTGAATATTTTTGGAACTGAAAATGAAATCTTCTAAATTATGTTTTCATGTGAGTCAAATTGAACAGTTAGAGGGAAATGAGGTTTTTATGTGTTTTTTATAGTTCTTTCTTGAGCAACTATTTCTGGCCTCCCTACTAGGTCCAGGGGTTTCTGTTAGTTGAGAATTTTTTTTTTTTTAGACAAAGTCTCACTATGTCGCCCTTGGCAGAGAGCCGTGGTATCACAGCTCACAGCTATCTCAAACTCTTGGGCGTAACCGATTCTCTTGCCTTAGCCTCCCAAGTAGCTGGGACTACAGGGGCCCACCACAACGCCCAGCTATTTTTTGTTCCAGTAGTCATAGTTGTTTTAGCTGGCCTGGGCTGGGTTCGAACCCGCCAGTCTCGGTGTATGTGGTCAGCACCATAATCACTGTGCTGCGGGTGCCAAACCAAGTTGAGAATTTTGAATAAAAGCATGTAATCTGTACTCAAAAGCAAATTGCCTCTGTAGAGCCCCCATTCCAACCGCGCTTGGGATTTTTATTGTTATTGGGAATAACATTGCTTTTTCTACCCTGTGCCTAAGATAGCAAAGCCTATCTTCCTATTATGTATCCCTGAATTTCTTTGAGTGATATACTTTCATTGGATTTTTTCATTGGATTTTAACTTCCTACTCAATTTCTTTATAAGTTAAAAGAAGAATAGCCAAGAGAAGAAAAGACTTTTATAGACAGAAACTAATAGTGCATTGTGAAATCATGCAATTTTGAGCTAGAAGCATTGATCTTCTGAAATATAATTGAAATATGACTGAAGTCGTATTTTAGTTGTTGCCTGGTGATTGGTGTTCTCTAAGAACTAAATATTACTTGACTCTGCTGTAAACTAGAATCCATTTTTCCGCCCTCACATCATGATGACATCCTCTGAAAATAAATATATATGTGTATATATATATATATGAATATGAGTAAGTATGAAATACCTTTTAGAACACTTGTGACAATGATGGTTTAGAGGAAAAAATGTTCACCAAAATTCTGTGAAATTCACCAAAATGTTCACTGTGGTTATTGCTAGATAAAGGGATTAGGTGTAATTTGTACTTTTCTTCTTTTTCCTTGTCTGCATTTTCTACACTGAATGTGTATTTTCTGAAATAATATACAGAAGGTTTTTTATTTTTTAAGGTGGGTGTCTCCTATGATAATGTCATTGCTAATGAATAGTTCTCAACTATATTGCCTTAGTTTTGGACAATGTCAGTTTTATGCCTCTTCCTCTGAGAAACTCTCCTTGTCTGGGGGAGAGAAATGTCCTGCTGCTCTATCACTAAGCTAGGAGGTTATTGGTGTTTTTTATGGGAGGGGAGGGTTCATCAGTCATTCGCACTTACCTAGCATCCCCTGTGTTGAGTTCTGGGTGCAGATACAAAGAGAGGTATATGTAGGAAAATATCACAGAAGTGGGGACCTCTTTCAAAAGAATGATTGTGTTTAACTTCTGAGAGTTTATGGTTCAGTCCACCATGACCAAGAGTTGGAGGTCATGTGCGCAAGGTGATGTCCTGGGTGGCACATATCTCAAAGGAGATTGATTGAGTCAGGATCAACACTGGCTTCTAGGAGCTTATGGTCAGATTGGAAAGATAAGGATTGAATATGTAAAAATAAGTGGGGGGAGAGAAATGAAATTTTAGTATCATCCCAAAGTTAATGCAAAACTGCACAAAATCACTGAATGGCTGGTGCGGGTACTACATAACATCAGAAGGAAGGGCCCTCTGTGGGCATCCGTGGGCTACCAGGATACCTGGAAGTGGGAGGATGTGGGCTGAAAGGGTAAGTTATGAGGGGTCTTAAGGCCTGTAGGGTCAGAATCCAACATATTCCATTGGTTAATACAAGACTCGAGGCCAGCCCAGATTCAAGGGCAGGGGCGTAGCCTCCACCTGTTGATGGGAAGAATGGTGAAGACACACTGTAAAGGGGCATAGTTATGGGAGGTGCAATTCACCAAGAGCCTTTTTTTTTAAGAGACAGAGTCTCGCTTTATCATCCATGATAGAGTGCTATGGCATCACAGCTCATAGCAGCCTCTAGCTTTTGGGCTTAGGTGATTCTCTTGCCTCAGCCTCCTCTGGGACTATAGGTGCCCGCCACAATGCTTGGCTATTTTTTTGTTGCAGTTTGGCTGGGGCTGAGTTTGAACCCATCACCCTTGGTATTTGGGGCTGGTGCCCCACTCACTGAGCCACAGGTGCTGTCCACCACCAAGGGCCATTTTTATTTATCTATCTTTTTTTTTTGGCCAGGGCCAGGTTTGAACCTGCCACCTCTGGTATATGGGGCCAGCACCCTACTCCTTGAGCCACAGGCACTGCCTCCTACCAAGGGCCATTTTTAGCAACCTACTACCACTGGCTTATAGGAAAACTCTGTGACTCAAGTTCTCTAGACTTAACTCTTTTTTTGTTTTGTTTGAGACACAGTCTCACTGTGTTGCTCTTGGCAGAATGCCATGGCATCACAGCTCATAGCAACCTCAAACTCTTGGGCTTAAGTGATTTTCTTGCCTCAGCCTCCCAAGTAGCTGGGACTTACAGGTGCCTGCCACAATTCCCAGCTATTTTTTTTGGCTGCAGTTGTTATTGTTTAGCTGGGGCCAGGTTTCAACCCTCAAGCCTTGAGGTATGTGGCTGGTGCCCTACCGACTGAACTATGGGCACCACCTTAATTCTTGATATAAAGGAGAGTTCTATACATTTTTCCCTCCTTATGACATTTTTTCTCATCATGTTGATAACAAAATGTAACTTAATATTTTCTTTTCTTTTTTCTTATTATTATTTTTTTTTTTTTTGCAGTTTTTGGCTGGGGCTGGGTTTGAACCCGCCACCTCTGGCTTATAGAGCCAGCGCCCTACTCCTTTGAGCCACAGGCACCACCCTATAACTTAATATTTTCATTAGTAATTAATGTGGAAGGCTCTATATATCTAGATGACTGTAATCTTTCTGGATTAATATAAAAGTATTGTTAATTCATGACCTTTGATAATCAACTGGCTCTTATTAGTACCATCCCTAATGTGTCATCATGTCAAATTTAGGTATTGCAGGCACCTAGGATACCGGATGATAGAATGGAAAGGTCACGAGCTTTGGAGTCAGACTGATCTGGTTTACATTCCTGGTTCTGCCATTTACATATATATATATTTTTTTTTTTTTTTTTGAGACAGAGCCTCAAGCTGTCGCCCTGGGTTCAGTGCCGTGGCATCACAGCTCACTACAACCTCCAACTCCTGGGCTCCAGCGATTCTCTTGCCTCCGCCTCCTAAGTAACTGGGACTCCAGGCACCCACCACAATGCCCGGCTATTTTTTGGTTGCAGCTGTCGTTGTTTGGCGGGCCTGGGCTGGATATGAACCTGCCAGCTTAGGTGTACATGGCTGGTGCCTTAGTCGCTTGAGCCACAGGCGCTGAGCCTGCCATATATTATTATCTCAGTAACTTTCAGCCCTCATGTCTTAATCTGTAAAATGGCGATATGAGTATTTCCCCTGCAGGTTTGTTAGTTGTTGTTGTTCATTTGTACTTCTATACTGGAAGAATTTAGCTTTATTTATTAAAACTAACACTTTTAAAGATTACAATCTTACTTCAGTAGTATGCGTTACATTTTGTTTTTGATCTTTTATATCAGCCTCACAGTGGACCTTTTTTTTTTTTTTTAGAGACAGAGTTTCTGCTTTGTCACCCAGGCCTGACATAGTCACAGCTCACAGCAACTTCAAACTCCTATGCTCAAGTGATTCTTCTGCCTCATCCTCCTCAATCACTGGGACAATAAGTGCATGCCACCATGCCTGGCTAGCTTCTCTGGGTCTATACAGATGGGATCTCCTCTTGCTCAGCCTCCCCAGTAGTTAGGACTACAGGTGCCCATTGTGACGCTAGGCTAGTTTTTCTATTTTTTCTGGAGAGGAAGTCTCACTCTTGTTCAGGCTGATCTGAAACTCCTGAGCTCAGGCAGTCCACCCGCCTTAGCCTCCCAGAGTGCTAGGATGACAGGCATGAGCAACCATGCCAGCCCCCTTTTTTTTTTAATTCTTTTTCTTTTTGAAATTTGAGATTCTATTGGCTGAATAACTTTTCTACTCCAGCCACAGACCCTACCAACCTCTTTTGTGGTAGATCCAAATTTGTGTTAGATCCAGTCCTAGAAAACACTGGCATTTTGATTCCCAAGTCACATCTTTCTTAGGGCTTACTAATTGCTGGTGAGAAGGTGAAAAATACTCAAAGAAAATCAGGAAAAAAAACAGAGATAGGTCAGCCCTAAATCACAAAAGTTGAGATTAAATTGCATTTTGAACAGGTATTTAAAATTAGCTGATAGGTCCAGAAAGCTGAAAAATCTTTGTTGTTTTTTTATAGCTTTACTAGATTTTGGACTCTGACAGGAGCAGAGACAACGTCTTTCCTATGCTCTGAAACTTCATCTTAGAGTGAGATTACAGGGCTACACTCTACAGATGTGAAGAAAGAACTTTAGACTCTTCAATTTCAAAACCAAGAATCAGAGGGAAGGGCGTGGAGACAGGAAGAAAAAGAGAACAAAGGATTGAGAGTTGCCTCGCTGTTCCAAATGACAATGGAGTTTTTGTCTAGAATAACACAGATGGAACAGATTATTTGTACACTTTCCACTTGTCTAGAAGCGTTAAGAAAGTTGAAAATAGGTCTATTATATATGGATATATTTCATACCCTTTGTTTTCATTAACCACTTTCTCTAGCTTATATCTCTCTCCTAACACATTTTCTTCTTTTCACCCCCTTCTGTAGAAATGACTTGTTGATGGTCTGTCGTCAGTTGAATATGGAAGAGTCTGTGGCTGACATCATGAACCAGTTGGGTGCAGATGAAAACGGGAAGATTTCCTTTCAGGATTTTACAAGGTGCCGCATGCAGCTTATTCGAGAAATTAGGAAGGAAGAAGTAGACCTTTCTGTGAAGTCAGACAACTCCTGTAAAAAGAAGCTGAGGGATAGAATCGCTTCCTGGCCCACCAGCAGTGACAACAGTTTGGGTAGGTACAGCCAAGTGGAGGTTCGGTTGCCTCTCCATAGCCCTGCCCTGATCTCTGGAAATGAGGGTAGCCTCCCCAGCGTGGGTCAACTGGGGAGGGCTGCCCTCCTGGCCACACTTTACCTGGGTGAGTGCTGGCTCTTTTTCCCGTTCTATCCTATTGAGAGAGGATACCTGAGAAAGGTGAGGTCTGGGAGAACAGGTCTTCTCAAGGAGACCACAAGGATACACTTGCAGGGTCCTCTCCATGGTGACTCAGCCCTTAGAAATTTGTAAACCTAACTTCCTGGAACTTGGAAATTTCCAAGTTCTGTGAAATCCTATAGTTCTGTAGGGGCTGGACTAGCATCTCCTGCTTGGCCAATAAGAAGGGTCCCTGTGGAACCCTTTGGGACAGAGGTGAGGTGGAACTTTTTGACTATCGATAAAAAGGGAGAGACCAAGCCAGTCGGAGAGTGCCGCCATTTGGAATTCTTGTATGCCGTAAGCTCCAGACTGGTGAATAAAGCCCTTCCTCTTATAAACGTGGTGTTTGGGTGCTCTTTCTCTCCGTTGGGCCTCATCTTCCTGCAACACTATGGCTCCACACTACCTGACTTACTGCTATCTTTATTTCCTTTGTGCAAGCATGATAAGGCATTCAAATAGCTACTCAAAAGAGAAGGGCAAATAGGATAGGCAAAATGATAACTGAATCAGCAGGCCTGAGAAACTGTTTGAGAATGTCTTCAAAACTTACTTCAGAGGTTTTGAAAAGCTATTTCTTTTTTATTTAATAGAAAACTTTTTTCTATAATTTTCCTGTTCCTGCTACTACTATTTCTTACTGGTATAGGAAAAGCTGTTGAAAAGAAAGTTCTTCATAGTGTTGATAATTATTGAAATTGGCTGATGGGACATGAAGTTTCCTATCCATATATTTGAGCACTCAACTACACATATTTTTTTTGTAGATTTGGAATCTTACATAATAAAAAAGTAAACAGGAAAGAAAAAAGAGGCATCTTAAAGGGTAGACTGAACAAAAGAACAAAAGACTGAATTTTCTACCTATACTTCAGGGATTTTTAATTTTTTTCCCCCCTTGAAAATATCTCCTGGCTCTCTTTCTCTGTTTCTTTTTCTGGTAGGTAGATCTAATGGCAAGAAGTAAAGCTGCATGTCAGTTGTCCATAATTGTTTTTTTATGTATATACACTAGTTAGCATGGTTAATTATGTAGTGCCTCACAACACACACACACACACACACACACACACACACCCTGAACTGTGCTCCAGGCAGTGGAACAACGTGGAATGCTATTACTGAGTAATGGAAATAGTGAAAACACCCACACATACTTATGCCTTAGGACTGTAATGGATTTCACTTTAATAGGAAGTCAGATATCTACTACGCATGTACTCTCAGCAGAATATGTAGAAATATTTAATTCTGGAATAACACTTTCCTGAATATTTAAGTAATATGTGTTCAGTATGGAACAAAGGGGGGGGTACAAGGTAAACCAAAGAAAATAAAAATCATCCTGAATCTTATCCCAACCCAGACGTCCTAACCACAGCTTCCATTTGATATTTGATGTATTTACTTCTGGAATCTCTCTCTCCCTTTCATTTCCTCTTTTCTTTCTTCCTTCCCTCTATTCTCTCTTTACTGTATGTATGTGGTGAGAGTGAGAGAGAAACGGAGATTCATTTTTTCACATACCTTCTACATAGTTTTGTGTTTTGTGGTTCTTTGCCTTTGAATTTTCTTTATGCTTTTAAATAGTATTTGGAAGCAAAAATCATAATATTTGCATGACACAAACTGGATATTCAGTAAATGTTTATTAAATGAAGGAATAAAGGCATTTTTTTCTGCCAAGCTGTATTTTTTAATTTTTCTGCCAAGAACATAGACTTCTTATGTAAATATGTAAACACACCCACGCAGACATACTATTTGAAGGGTTAAGTAAGCTATGGAATATCCCAACGACTGGATACCATGTAGTCATTCAAATAATTTATAAATGTGTATCCAAATGTGTCTATGGAAGGAACACTTTTTTGGAAAAACCATGTTTGTTTAATTGTCAAAAATATTTTTAAATGTATAGTAGATGTTTATAAATATTCTAAAAGGAACAAGTTTGAAAGAATTGCTGCTGGCCAGGCCCAGGGGTGCACACCTATAATCCCAGCACTTTGGGAGGCTGAAGTGAGAGAATCACTTGCATCCAGCAGTTTGAGACCACCCTGAGCAACATGGCAAGACCCTGTCTCTACAAAAATTACAAATTAGCAGGTTGGGGTGGTGCCCGCCTTATAGTCCCAGCTGCTCTGGGGACTGAAGCAAGAGGATCCCTTGAGCTCAGGAGTTAGAGGCTGCAGAGAGCTGTGATGATGCCACTGTACTCTCGCCCAGGTAACAGACAGAGACCCTGTTTCCAGACAAAAGAAGAATTGCTGCCTGCAACTCACTGGTTTGACTGTGTCCTAGGATTGCCCGGACTAGGAAAAAGTGTTGTGAAACAATTCCCTTCATCCTTTTATATAACTTTACACCTTGGGAAAAGAACAAGTGACTGAGAGGAGGTGATTCATACCTAAAACATGCCATGAATGTTTCACAGCCCCAGCCGCTATGAAACCTCCTACCAGTTTTTTCTGGTAGTAGAAGCTTCAGAGTCAGATTATTTGAGTGAGAATCCTGGTTCTGTGTCTTACTGTTTACATGAAACTGGACAAGTCACTTCACTTTTCTATGTCTCGAGTCCCTTAAGTAAAAAAGAGGGCAATGATTGTTACTTGGAGGAACAAAGGGCCTGATGTATACGGTGTTTGTAAAGCACATACAACAGGCCCAGCACTTAATAAGCACTAAATACCTGTTAAGCTAATATTATTATTACCACCTGGCTTTAAGTCCTGGAGGTTGTCCCAATTACAACTCAGATGTTGGAAAACAGCCTGCTATATAGTCTAATGTGGCTCAAATACATTTAAAAATTGACAATAATTAAACAAAGAATTATGTGCTCAATTAGTTCTCTTTCCTTCTGACTTTAGATAAACTCCAGTGACACCCACTTTGGGATGGGGGACGCCTTCTCTGGACTCCACGTCCCCCTCGGCACTGCCCCGCTTCTCTGCTCTTCTTCACAGCAGAACTTCCTGAAGAGTGAGCCTACACCGAGTGCTTATCAGTCCTTGCTCTCTGCCACACGCTTCCGTCGCCAGGCCTCCCTGCTCTTGCTGCCCCCACATGGGCTACCCCAGGGGTTCCTTTCCTGCCCACCTCTGCACTTTGGCATTTGACCTAGCTGACCACTCCCTGGTGCCAGCTGCACTCTATTCTCTCGAACCTGACCCCACATCCCCCCGGGTTTCTGTCTACCATCTTAGCTTCCCTTTCTCAGTCTTTCCCCCCTCCTTCTCCTTTGCACCACTTTCCAGTCTCGAGGTGCCTGGGGTTATATTCTCTTCCTAGATGAATTCATGTGGGCCCCTGGTTTTAAATAGTTAGTAACTTTGTACCAGTAACCCCCTAACACTTATTTGTAGCCCAGCCCTTTCCCAGGAGCTCCAGCAGTCAGGAAAGTTGACACATATTCTTGGATATTTTATAGACCTTCTAATCTTAACTTTGTCAAGAAGGACTTTTAATTTCCGTCCTCACCTTCCCTGCAGGCTCATTCCTCTCTCAGAGAGCCTCACCTAGGAAATTACCTCTTCCACCTGTTTGCTCAAGTGGGTGAGTCTCTTTGTCTCTTGTGCCAAAGCATAACCAGAACCTGCCTGCTTCCCGTGTTTTCCCGCCAGTTGTTTGTTCACGTGGCCATCATGTCTCACCTTGCCTGCTAAAATAACCTGTAACAGGCTTCCCTGACTCCCCTCTGAGTCTCCTGACCTTTCATTCTCTACCCTGAAGTCACAGGGGTGTGTTGAAATTACAAAAACGTGGTTAGTCCATTCCCATGTCTAAAAGGCTCTGTGGCTTCCATATCACCTTACAATAAAGCCCAAATTCCTTAGCACAGTCTGGCCCAGACCCACCACTCCAAGTTGATCTCCTCCTGCTTCGCCTGACTTACTCTGTATGCCGCAGTCGCCCTGGCCCTCCGGCTAGTCCCCTAATCTAGCAAATTCAGCCAGCCTCACAGCCTTTGCTCAGGCTCCTGCCTCTGGCCTGGAACCATCTTCTTTCTAGCCTCCTCATTGCTCTTTCCTTTTATTCAGACTTCAGCTTAAATATTTCCTTTTCAGAGAGGTCTTCCCAAGCTCAGGTGACTTACCCTCATTCACTCCTTCACATGCTATTATAGCTTCATACCATTTATCCTTATCTGATCTTGTTTTTTTTTTTTTTGTAAATCATAGCTGTGTACATTTGTGCAATCATGGGGTACAATGTGCTGGCTTCATATACAATCTGAAATATTTTCATCCAACTGTTGGACATAACCTTCATGGGATTTTCTTATTTATTGTATGAAATCTCTGATCTTGTTTTATGGGCCTACTCGAACACTTATCTCCTCCAGTGCAAGTAAAATTGCATTAGAGGCTGATGATGTTAATGTACTCCAGTGCTTAGGACAGTGCCTGGCACACGGGAGATGTTCCGTGCATACTTGTTGAGTGAAATAAGACACTGGGTTCATGCTCTTTTAGGGATATGCACCAGTGCAGTGCACCATTCCAGACACTCGGAAACTTACACTTTAATTCTGGATGCATAAGCACCCGACAAATTAAATAGGGATCAGCTTTAAATTAGAGTTAACAAAATTTTGGAGGCCAGAGAATGGTGCAGGTGCTACGGCCAGTAAGAACTGAGAAATACTGTGAACAGCAGTGTCAGGAAAGGCTCACCTGCGACTGCAAGATGGAGAGAAGAATGAACGCCGTGCCATTGTGAGAAAAGCCTGAGGAACCTTAGATTGACAGCGTTGGAAAAACTTAACCGTCAGCTCTGACATTTCACAGCACATCCGCGGAGGGGAGTTGAGTTGGCAGAAAAAGAAGACATGTCAAAACATTACACACTCAACTTGGAAGAGGAATTTCAGTAGATTCGTTTTTTCCAAGCTTTTTCCACACAACAGTGATTTCAAAAACTGGTCGAAATATTTTGTGGGGAAAGAATTCCTTTGTCAAGTACATTTGAAAACTAGGGTTAAACTAGATTCATCCTTTTCTTAACTATAAGACATCTCAGCGCCTTTAATATGCTAATGTTTCGCTGGCATCTCTTGAAGAAGAATAAAATATATAGCATTTTCCAAACTTATTTGACCATAAACTTTTACTCGTAAAGCTTCTCTTAGGCCTTGCATTCTCCGCTCAAAAATACTCTGGGGGAAAATTAAGGCACCTGAACAACCAGGCCATACTAGATTTTTATATCCATTTTAAGTAACCTTAGAAACAATATTTTTAAATTTTCATGTCTTTCAGAAGACACCCATATAATGTAATAGTTATAGCTATAATGATAATAAAACTAGTTAAAAATTCCCACATCACAAAATCTCAAAACTGTAAATGCTGGCATGGATGTGGAGAGAAGGGAACACTTTTACACTGCTGGTGGGACTGCAAACTGATACAACCCTTTTGGAAGGAAGTTTGGAGAACTCTCAAATAACTCAAGCTAGACCTACCATTTGATCCTGGAATCCCATTACTAGGCATCTACCCAGAAGGAAAAAAAATCCTTTTATCATAAGACACTTCCACTAGATTGTTTATTGCAGCTCAATTTACAATCGCCAAAATGTGGAAACAACCTAACTGCCCACCAACCCAGGAATGGATTAACAAACTGTATATATGTACACTATGAAATACTATTCAGCCATTAAAAAAATGGAGACTTTACAACTTTTGTATTAACCTGGAAGGAAGTGGAACACATTATTCTTAGTAAAGCATCACGAGAATGGAGAAGCATGAATCCCATGTATCAAGTTTGACATGAGGAAAATTAATGACAATTATTGACATGGTGGGGGTGAGGAAAGAGGAGAGCAGAGAGAGAAAGAATGAGGGAGGGGTGAAGAAAGGAAGAGCAGAGAGAATGAAGGAGTGAGGGGGGGTGGGGTCTTGGTGTGTACCACACCTTTTTGGGGCAAAACACGATTGTAAGAGGGACTTTACCCAACAAATGCAATCAGTGTTACATGGTTTCTTGTACCCTCAATGAATCCCCAACAATAAATAAAATAAAATAAAATATGTAAAACACAAAAGAAAGCAATAATAAAGACGTGGTAGTGCTCACTTCAGCAGCACATGTGCTAAAATTGGAATGACAGAGAGGAGATTGGTGTGGCCCCTGTGCAAGGACCACACACACACACAAAAAAGGCAAAGAAAAGAAAAGTTCACAAAAAGTTCTAACTCTTGGATATATAATTTTAAGCAACAACCTGACAGAAGGAGCAACATCAATTTCCATAAGTGTGTTTTGTAATGAATAGCCTATTCAGGTCTACAAGGAAAGTGAAAGGTCAACAGTTGCCATTTCATGGAAGCAAATCAAGGACAGAAATGTTCTGTGGTGTTTAGACAAATTTTGTAGAAATATAAATGTATGAATTCATTTCTTTCTGCCCAATTCTTAGGAGGAAGAAAACAACACTTTTTTTTTCATTTGTTAAAAACAACTTTTTCAATGATCTGTTAAATAAATCCTTATCAAAGTTATCATTAGTAACATTAAGATAAGAACAAACCGAGAAGTCCTGCTCCATATGCTTAGAAAATATAGGTGGTCTTCTATTTAAAATTGGATTGTTGATAAACCCATTGTAAATTTAAAATATCATGTATCAAAAATGCATTTAATACATCTAACATACTTAAGAATCTAGTATAGTTTAGTTTACCTTAATTTCCTCAAAAACTTACATCACCTTGTAGATTGATACAATTGTCTAACATAAATTATACTTTACAACACAGTGTTGAACATGTCATGCAATTTTTTGAATACTGCACTAACAAAGAAAAACAAACTGGACATGCAGGTACTAGAAGTATGGTTCCTACTGAATGGGTATTACTTCCATACCATCATAAAGTCAAAATATCAAAAGACAAACCATCATAAGTTAGGCACCATAGGTACCAAATAACACAATCTTAAGGCATCTTAATGTAAACTTTATACAAATTGTAGTTATATGTGTAAATGGGGAGAAAACATAACAAGTTAACTTTTAAAACAATTATGGTCCAAGAAATATTCAGGACTACTGAGTGGACTGTTTAAACATCTAAACCATCCTTCCTCACCCTGGAATCTTCTCAGTTAATGAAGCAATAAAGCACAAGTATATTAGAACTGCATATGATCATATATAGTTATTGTAAGAATTAATTAAACCAAAGGTATATAACTTCTTATTTAGTGTAAAGAATCTAACTTTAATTTGTGGTGAAAAATTATCTACCTGTATCTTCTGAAATTCTCAAATAGTATCAGTTTCATTTGGTAGGTTGCTTCCTTGTGGAATTCCTTTTGCTTTTATAGCAAAATATCCACCTAGGTCACCAACCAGGATAGGCTGACTTCTCAGGGATGCTAAACATTCTAGTACTAAACATTGTAATATATACTAATATATAGTGCTAAACATTGTAATGCTAGTGCTAAACATTGTAATATATACAAACATAAAAGAAATATATTCATGTTTTATGCTACCCTGGATATGGCTCAAGAACAAATTAATCATGTGTTCAATCATTCCTGTTTCCATAGACATTTATTGAGTATCTACTATATGTTAGACACAGTGCTTACCCATGGAGATTTTTTTTGTTGTTGTTTTTATTTCATATTAATATAAGGGGGGGAAAGGTTACATTATATTCTTTTTCATTTCTAAGGTAAAGTTCGAGTTGTAGTGCAACCCTTCACTCAGCAGGTGTGCTATATACCCTTACTGTGCATAATAGGTGCAAATTTCTTAATCACCTTTCTCTCCTCCCCTTTAACTTTCCCTCCTCTCCACTCTAATTCACTTGAATATATTTGTGTTTTTCTGTTCTGTGAGTGTGTAGTTTATGTATGTATGATGTATGTATGTATGTATGTATGTATACACACACACATATTAGTATAGAGTGCTTTTCGTTCTTGGGATACTTTACTAAGAAGAATGTATTTCAACTCCATCCATGTGAATACAAAATATATAAAATCTGAATCATTTTTTGTGAGGCTGAATCCTACTCCATGGTGTATATCTACCATAGATTGGTAAGTCATTCATGAGTTGATGGGCACTTGAGTTGCTTCCTCATCTTAGCAATTATGAATTGAGCTGCAACAAATATTCTAGTGCAAATGTCCTTGTGGTAAAATGATTTTTTTCTTCTGAGTAGATACCAAGTAATGGAATTGTGGGATCAAATGGAAGATTAACTTTTTTTTTTTTGTGACAGAATCTCAAGTTGGCACCCTGGGTAGAGTGCTGTGGCATCATACCTTACAGCAACCTCAAACTCTTGGGCTCAAGCAATCCTCTCACCTCAGTTTTTCTATTTTTAGTAGAGGTGGTATCTCACTTTTGCTCAGACTAGTCTCAAACTCATGAGCTCAGGCATTCCACCCACCCCAGCCTCTCAGAGTGGTAGGATTACAAGCATGAGTCACTGTGCCCAGTCCTGAAGGGTAACTTTTAGTTCTTCGAGAATTCTTCAAATTTCTTTTAGTGGTTCTCTGTAGATTCTAGTTGTTAGGCCTTTGTCAGATTAATAGCATTCAAATATCTTCTCCCATTCTAAAAGCTGTCTATTCCTTTGATTTGTTGTAAACTTAGTGGTACAGAAGTTGTTAGCTTGATAATTGTTCTATTTATTTATTTCTGATGTTGGTGCAATTTCCAAGAGGGTATTATTCATAAAATCTTTTCCAGTATGATTTTGTCAAGAGTTTTTCTCACACTTTTCTCTAGGATTTTTATTGTTTTGTGTCTTAAATTTAAATATTGTAACCAGGAAGAGTCAGTTTTGGTTAGTGGTGAGAGTTGCAGGTCCAATTTCAGTGTTATGTATGTGGCTAACAAGTTTTCTCAGTACAATTTATTAAAGAAGGATTATTTACCCTAGTATATGCTTTTGTTTAGTTTATGAAAGATCATATAATGATATGTGGCTAGGGTCATCTTTACGTTCTCCATTCTATTTCATAGATCTGTATCTCTATTCTGTGCCAATACCATTCTAGTAGATCACTATAGACTTGTAGTATAACCTGAAGTCTGATAACATTATGCCTTCAGATTTTTTTTTTTTATTCCTTAAAATTGCATTTGTCATTGAGGGTCTTTTGTGTTCTTGTTTGTCTCCATGTGAAACAAAGTAACATTCCTTTCTAGGTTTTGAAATCAAGATGATACATGCTCCGTAGAAGATGTTGGAGAGGATTCCTTCCTTCTCTGCTTTATGCAGCTTCTATTTCAAGTTGGAAGAATTCTTTTTTTTTTTTTCTTTTGAGACAGAGCCTCAAGCTGTCTCCCTGGATAGAGTACTGTAGCATCACAGCTCACAGCAACCTCCAATTCCTGGGCTCAAGTGAGTCTCTTGCCTCAGCCTCCCAAGTAGCTGGGACTACAGGCGCCTGCCATAACGCCCAGCCATTTTTTGGTTGCAGCCGTCATTGTTATTTGGTGGGCCTTGGCTGGATTCGAACCCGCGAGCTCTGGTGTATGTGGCTGGCACCTTAGCCCGTTGAGCCACAGGCACCGAGCCAGTTGGAAGAATTCTTATGTGAAACAATCTGGTTCAGGGTTTTTCTTTGTTAGAAGATTTTATATTGATACAATTTCAGTGCTTGATATAGGTCTATTCAAAATTTCTAATTATTTCTGGTTGAGTTTAGAAAGGTGGTATGATTCCAGGTATTGGTCTTCTTCCTGTAAGTTTTGAAATTTCTGGACATAGAGTTTTTTGTAGTAATCACTGAGGAACTTTTGTATTTGTATAGTTATCTATTGTTATATCCCCTTTTTTGTTTCTGACTGGGGTAATTAGAGATCTTATTTTCTATTTCTGATTGGTCTGGCCAAGGGTTTATCAATTTTATTAATCTTTTGAAAGAATCAAGTTTTTATTTTTCTGATCTTCTAAATGATTCTTGTGTTCTAAGTTTCATTTAATTCTTCTCTGATATTCTTTATTTCTTTTCTTCTGCTTAGTTTGAAATTGGATTGTTCTTCCTTTGAAAATTGCTTGAGATGATTCATTAAGTTATTGACTAGCACTCTTTCTGTTTTCTGGATGAATACATGTAATGTTATATATTTTCCTTTTAGGCCTGCCCTTGCAGTATCCGACAGGATTCGATAGCTGGTGGTTGCATTACTTTTTTGTTTGAAGAATCAAATTGTTTTCTTCTCATCCTGCCTTTATCCCATACTTGTTAAACAATACTAGATTTAGTTGCCATGACTTTGTTTGGGTATAATGTTTTCTGTTGTAGTTGAATTCTACTTTCATTCCATGATGGTCAGAGAAAACACAAGATATATATATTTTTTTAATCTGTTGAGGTTTGATATGTCTCCTAAGGTATGATCAATTGTGGAGGATAATCTGTGGGCTGATAAGAATGTATACTCATTTTATTAGGATAGGCTAACCAGTGGGCTGATAAAAAGAATGTATACTCATTGTTCCACACATGTCTGTTAAGCTCATTTGTTATAAGGTGGTATTTAAGTCCATTACTTCTTTTTTTACTGTCTTCCTGGAGGATCTGTCCAATTCTCCCAGAGGATGTTGAAATATCCAGGTATTATGTAATTGGAGCATATCATATTGTTCAGATCAGTTAGGGTTCATTTTATATTATCTATGAGGATTCAAGTTGGGTGTATAGATGTATAGAATTTCTCTTCATAGTGTGTAGTTCCCTTGACCTGTTTATAGTGGTAAACATTGCCTTAACTTATTTTTGATGGTTTAAATCCACTTGTATCTGCAAATAAGATTTCAATCCCTGTTTTTCTTCTGATTTCCATGTGCTTGTATTATTGTTTTCCATCCCTTCACATTGACTCTTATTTTATTCTTAGCAGTTAGATGTGTTTGTTGAATACAACATATGTTAGGTTTGTTGGGTTTTTAATTTTCCAGTTAGCCACTCTGTACCTATTCTGTGGAGAATTTGAACCATTCACATTAATTGAGAGAATTGGTATGTATGATTGAGTTTTGTTTGTTTTGTTTTATGAAGGTCTGTCTGTTGCTTGTTTTATCCTTTGCACCACTTTAGAAACTAGACTTTATTCTTTAATCTCTGAATGTGTTTACTATACTGGCAGACCATCATAATGGCCAGTATGAAGAATAGGTTTGAGTACTTCCTGTAGAGTTGGTCTTGTGGTAAATTTCCTCAACATTTGCTCGTCAGTAAAATATTTGATTTCCCCATCAAACACGAAACTTACTTTAGCAGGATACAGAATCTGGGGCTGAAAATTGTTTTATGTAGTAAGGTTAATACTATTTACCACCCTCCTCTGGGTTCAAAAGTTTCAGCAGGAAAGTCCACTTTCACTCTGATATTTTTCTCTTTGTAGGTAAGACTTTGCTTACACCTGGCTTCTTGCAGAATTTTCCCTTTTATTTTGACTGTCATCAAGTTAATTCCAATGTATGTACAAGATTCTTTGTTTGAATTGATTCATGCTGGGATTATGAAACTATCTAGTAACTAGATATCTTGGTCTTTTGCAATACCTTGGAAATTTTCCAACATCATGTCTTAAAGTAGAGCTTTAGTGATTTTAAGAACCTTCTCCTCTTCAGGAATCCTTATAATTTGAAGGTTCAATATTTTGGGGTAATCCCACAACTCTTTCAGAGATTGTTCTGTTTGTTCTCCTATCTTTCTGCCTCTTTGAATGATTAGGTCAATTCAAAGTCTTATATTTAATTTCTGACATTCTTTTTTCTCCATGTTCTACTATATTACTGAGTTTCTCTACTGTGTTTTGAATCTATCTCCTTAAGTGCTTCTTTCAATTCCTTAAGCTCTTCTATATCTTTTCTAGTTATGCCCAGATCCTTGGTGATTTTTGCCTTTAATTTCACTAATTTCTGTAGATAGTTTTTGGACTTCTTTTTGAATTTATTTTCATCGTTTCAATTTCACACATTGTATTTGCCATCCATAGTCTGAATTCTATTTCTGTTATTTCAACACTTTCTCTATGGATGATATTTTCTGCTGTATATCCCTTGTATTCTCTGTGGGGAGTTGGTCTGCTATGATTTATCATATTGCCAGAGGTCTTCTGCTCATTCCTACCTGTGTGTATTTTCAGTTTTTAAAATATTGATTATACTCTTTATTCTGAAATGTTAGGTTGTCCCAAAGTAGTTATTGAGAGATAATCTAATTGGAGACACTTAGTTAGTATCCCAGAAACCTGTTTGGCAATGGAAACTAAAACTGGTGCACTATAATTAGTTCTAGAAGCCCTGGGATATAGAACTTGCCACTCCCTCACTTCTGAATGTGGAAATGAATTAGAGTTTATTACTTTGATCTTTCCCATACACAGCCTCCCAAAGCTTTCTTTCTGAACTTCAGTATGATAGTATCTGAGGGTCAAACTTGCTTTCTGAAACTTGGGTAGGGTAGCTCTGAGAGGTGAACATCTGGGTGCTCCTAAGCTGGGGGCATCTGTCAGCATGCTGATCTGCCTCTGTCTTAGTATCAGCCCACCCTCAATGCAGATTAAAGGAGCCACTGAATTTCTATGAAGTCCCTAATGTAATAGATTCCTACCACTGCAGGATCTCCCTTCCCCCCTGACTTGGGTTAGGGATATTGCCACCCAACTTCTTCCACCCAGTTTCCTGAACTGCAGCATGAATGACCCTCCCCTAAACAAATTCAGAACATCCAATTTTTTTTTCCTCAGAGTCCTGGCTGCAACTGATTAGATACACTGAAATCTTTATGAGGGGTGTGAGGGGGGTGGGCAGTAAACTACAGCCTGCCATCTCCTTCCCAGACCTGCCTAGGGCAGGTTCACCTGAGTGTAGGTCTGTCTCTAAGTTATTGGAGTAGGGAGCCAGGAAAAACTGCCAGGAGAAGCCATTCAGGCACAGACACTGGTCAGAATCATTCCAGATGACAGGGAAAATGTTTCCCCTAGCAGGAGAGACTCCACCTCCTTAAAATCAGTGCAGTTAAGCCACAATTTTCTCTCACAGTGGGGGGAGGACTGGGGTACACTTGATTCACTATTCCACACAATGTAGAGAACCCTTGGAGACACTCTGAGACACATTAGGAAGGCAGGATCTGCCTCCTTGTCCCTATGGCCATTTAAGGTTCCAGTCAGTTATGGTGAGAAGATAAAGTGGCCTCTTTCAACCTTGGTTTCTCAGTCACTCAGGAGTTCCTACATCTTTCTGGTGCCTAGGTGGGGGGAAGTCCCTCTAGGCTGCCTAGGCCTGCTGGGCTAGCTATCCAACTGCCAGGGCACTGGGATGCTGTTTACAGGGACAAATCTGTTGGGCAACCAATGAGAGAGGAGGTATGGGTTATGGACACAAGGTTGTAGTGACAAAGTTTGTTCACTTTTCTGTTAGGTGGGATGGGGAGCCAGGGGGGTAGAAATTCCTAGATGCAAGAACTATCTCCCATGGAGTGAGAAATTCTGTGTTCACTGCTTTGTATGGAAAGCCCATGGAAAGCACTGTGGTAGAGGATGGGGCCTCCATTACCCTTTTGATCAGTACCAGGAACCTTAAGTCTCATTGCTCTGTAACTGTTCTTTGTTCTCTCCCTTCCTCCTTCACATCTTCATTTATCTAAGTACTCATGTTGAACTTAATTTCTTCTTCTTGTGTTCAACCCCCAAACTTCAACCGCTCTAAGTTCACTTCAGTTCAATTTTTCTCCTTCTAGACTGGAACCTCTGATAAAAGCTGTATGTAGTTAGCCATCATACTGCCTTCCCCTACCCTTGGGGGATTGTATGGTAAGAAAACTGGTACGGCTGACCCCAGATGTTCCCATCTAGAAGATATCCAATGAATTGAAATGTATTTAAACTCAATGAATTCAATCAGGGCTAACAATCTAGACATTTGTAAAAAAATGATAAAAAGACTAATAAATGTTTGTATATATACTTTCTGTATCAATGATTCTCAAACTTCAGAGTAGATGAGAATCACGAGAGAATTTGTTTGAAATGTATACTCTTTGCACTCATTTTTGGAGTTTCTGATTCATTAAGTTTGTGGGGGGGGAAGTAAACTTTATACTTATAATCACTAAAAATGATTTTGATATAGTCACACATTAATACAATTTAGGAAAATAAACTACCTTGTACACTGTCAAAGAAATTTTCTACTAAATTATCAATATATTTCACCGTAGATTTTCCTTTCTTTAAAGAAATAATTTTGAACTTTAAGTTTTTCCTAGGGTTGGAGGAAGAGTATAAAGAACTAGAAACGGCCTCACTCCCAAATTTAAATGAAAGCAAAGACAGAAAATTAATAATTTTGCAACTATTCTTGAAACCATTAATTACTAAAATTGAAGGGCACCAAACTGAACAAAAGTCAAAAGAGACTCTTGCACATAAAGGAAAAAATTGACAGAATGCTGATTTGCTAAGAGTTCAGCTAAGATGACTAGAAAGGATAGATGAAGACCTACATAGTGAAAGCCCTTGAGGCTTCAAATTTAAAATTACACGTTCTCTTGCAGGCTTTTTCTCTGCTCTTCGACTGAAAATTTGTTGAAAAACTTAGGAGTCCTGATAAATTCCATTTTGTACCACAGAAATGGGGAAAGGTGCAGCAGCCTCTGAAAGAGAAATACAAAACTTCATGAGGAGCACAAGTCTTAATCTTCTGAGTTAAAAGTGGGGAACAACAGGAAGCACTGTTATTGTTTTAAGGGTCTGGTGAAAATCCATAATGAGTAGGGGAAGGAAATAAGAAAAAGCAATCTTCTACCACTGGAAAGGGGGGTACAAAATACATTATACTTGTGGAAGTACAGCTTTAGGAGATCCAGTAACATCAAGAATGCTACATAACCCCAAATGCAGGGAAGTATTGGATCATATGACCTATATTTAATAAGAAACAACAGAGAACATCCCCTATCCTCCACTGTGAGGTTATGAAGGTTGGAGTAACATGTAATCTGCAAAACAAGGGGTTTTCTGAGGACAAGCAAAAAGGTAAGACCAAAGGCTAAGACCCTAAGTAACAGTGGGGCTTGTTTCCAGGACCTCCCCATGGATACTAAAATACATGTGCTCAAGAGAGAAGGTAACAAGATGGTGGTCAAGTAACAGGTTCTTTGCAACCAGGTTCAGTGAGATTGGGGAGAGAAGACTTCAGGCACCTCTGGCTTGTGGTCTCTGCCCAGAAACATCCTTTGAGGATATCGGGATACAGCAAGAGATTTTTGGACCCCAAGAGGAGGACAAAAGCAGTGGTGAAGGGGCAAGTGGTTGTGTTTATTTAGTCTGAGGCCCTGGCAGCTGATGCAGCTGTACCTACAACAGCAGTGAGATTACAGACAGGAAAGGCCTTCCCTGCAGGTTATTTTGTTTTGTTTTGTGTGGACTTGGGCACTTGGTTGAATTAACTTGGGAGAACTTGAGAGAGAGTGCAGGTGACTTTAAGAGTTGTCCAGGTTCTGGGAAAGAGCCACTGGGCCAGAACAGAGCTATCATTGTTGGGTTGTGGTCAACATGCTGCCATTGTCGGGGAGCTGCCCTGCAGGGTCCACCCTTGGGGTCACAGTGTGAGGCCTAGCCTGGGAGACCTTAGGAGAGTGATCTAGTGACTGTGAATGGCACCAAAGGCTACCACTGAGACAGAGGGAAACAGCAAAGCTTTCAGTGTTTGGCAGTAGAATAGATGATTTGCAGCCTCAGCCCTCAGAGGCATAGAGTAAGGCCAGTTTGGGAGCACCTGATAAGTGGACAGCCACTTCAGGAGAGATCCCAGCAACAAGTGCATTCCCGGAAAACCTATGCTTAGCCAAGGTTAACAGCTTAAAGTATCTTTTAAGTGGGCAGAGGAGAGATTCAGGTGCTTGACTCTGTGGAATTTGAGAGTAAAGAAGTCAGCAGAGGCCTCAAGTCTCCACATTATACAGGTATATCAGAATTTTGATTAGCTTCTCATGCTCCAGATGATCACCTGTTGCCCAGGCAATATGTACCAAGATATATATCCTGCCTAGTTTTTGATTTGTTTTTTTTTTCTTTTTCCTTTTATTTATTTCAACTTTTTCCCTCTAGATTTTTCTTTTCCTTTCTTTCTTTATTTTTCTAGAATAAATATAATTTTCCATTGTCGAATTCTTCAATAATAAGAACTTCATTTTTGTTAGTTTTTCTGCTCTTGATATATATATATATATATCCCCCAATATTATCCTGTACGGTTTTTGGTTTGTTTGTTTTGGTTTGATTTATGTATTTTTTTTTATTTTCCTCTCTATGTGCTGGAGGTGTAGTACCATGTCTTCTCGGGCTGGCAAAGAGCTGCTGACCACAAGGGAACAACCCAAACCAGCACCCCTGAGACTGGGGGTTTTCAAGGTGTGGTCAAAGTACCCTACTATAAACTTTTACCATTCCTTTTTCCCTATTTCTGTGCCTCTCTTCTTTTTGTCAATATTCTCCTTTACTCACCCTGTGTTCTTCCCCTTTTTTCTTTTTTTTAAATCTTTTTTTCCCTTCTTGTTCTTCAATCCTCTAAACTTTTTACTTCTGCACTAAAAAGCCTCGTCAAAACTTAAGTCAGCGGCACAGTAACTTAAAAAGCAAGAGGAAGCGAAAGGAAAATTAGGGAAAGGAAACAGATAAAAGAAAACACTCGTGAGAAAGAAACAGCAGAAAAATTCTGGCAACATGAAAAACCAGTCCAGAGAAATCCTCCAAGGGACCATGAGGTAGTTACTATAGAGGATTCCACTTATAAAGAAATGTTAGAAATGAAGAAAGGGAATTTAAAATACAGATGATGAAAACAATGAAGGAAATTGCTGAGAAAGTGGAAAATAACCAAAAGGAAATCCAAAAATAAATAAATAAATAGATAAATAAATAAATAAATAAATAAGAGATGAATAATATGAAGACTATAAAAAAGGATATAACAAAGCAAAAGGAATTGAAGCTGTCAATTAGGGAACTTAAAGATGCAATATAAAGTATCAATAACAGATTAGACACTGCAGAAAAATCTCAGAGGTAGAGTACAAAGTTCTTCAGCTAACTCAGATAGTAAAACAGGCAAAAAAAAAAAAAAAGAAAAGGAGGGAAAGCAGAACGTTCACTGACAGAATTATGGGACTACATGAAGCATTCAAACATACGAGTTATAGGTATCCGAGAAAGGGGAGAAGAATGTCTCAGAAGAATTGAAGCCATACTGTAGAATATTATTAATGAAAATTTCCCAAATATCATCAAAGATTCTAACACACTCCTTTCAGAGGGATATAGAGCCCCAGGTAGCCTTACCTCAAATGGAGCTTCTCCAAGACACATTGTGATGAACCTGTCCAAGATCAAGACAAAATAAAAGATTCTTCAAGCTACCAGGAATAAGTGTCAATTGATCTACAGTAGCAAATTCATCAGGGTGACTGCAGATCTCTCAAATGAAACTTTTGATGCCAGGAGACAAATGTCACCTATCTTTAATCTACTCAAACAAAACAATTTCTAACCCAGGATTCTATATCTTGTTAAGCTACACTTTAAAATTAATGAAGAAATCAAATCTTTTACTGATATGCAAACATTGAAGAAATTTACCATAACAAGACAAGTTCTGTAGGAAATACTTCAACCTATTCTATACACTGATCATCACAATGGAGCACCAGCAAAAGTGAAACTGAAAGCTTTAGCACTCAGAACTGGAACCAAACGAGGTTGTCCTTTATCACTACTACTATTAAACATACTGTTGGGAATTGTTGCCAATATAGTCAGGTAAGAGAAGGAAATAAAGGACATGCGAATGTGGGCTAAGAAGGTCAAACTCTCCCTTTCTGCAAAGACTCCACCACGAGACCCCAGGCAAGGATCTAAATACACAGTAATGTCTCAGGATATAAAATCAATATCCATGAGTCACTAGAATTTTTATATGCCAATAAAAGCCAAGATGAGAAGTTAAAAATCCCTTTTAAAATGGCTTTAAAGAAAATGAAAATACCTAGGAATCTACCTAACAAAAGAGGTGAAGGATCTCTAAAAAGAATAATATGAAACCCTAAGAAAAGAAATAACAGAAGATATTAACAAATGGAAGAACATACTATGCTCATGGCTGGGAATAATCAACATTATTAAAATGTCTACACTTCTCAAAGAAATCCAAAGATTCAATGCCATCCCTATTAAAATACCAACAACATAATTTCAAGACTTGGAGAAAAGAATTCTTCTTTTTTATGGAACCATTAAAAAACCTGTATATCTAAGGCACTTCTTAGTAATAAAGACAAAGCCAGCAGTATCATTATATCAGTCATTTGGATGTATTACAAGTCCATAGTGATCAAAACAATATGGAATTGGCACAAAATTAGAGAAATTAATATTTAGAATTGAATAGAATACTATGATGTGAAACTAACAACTTATAGCCACCTGATATTTGATAAACCAAACAAGAACATATGCTGGGGAGAACATCTATTCAATAAATAGGTGTTGGGAGATCTGGAAAACCACATAAAAGAATTAAACTGGACCCATGCCTTTCACCACTTACAAAAACTGACACAAGGTGAAGGAAAAATTAAAGTATAAGGCATCAAAGCATAAAAATCCCTCAAGAAAGTGTTGGGAAGACACTTGAGTATATCAGACTTGGGAAAGATTTTATGAAGAAGACTTCTATGGCAAATGCAACAACCACAAAAATAAAGAAATGGGACTTGATTCATTAAATTAAACAGCATCTTGACAACTATGGAAACAAAAACCAAATCAAATAGACAACCTTTAGAATGGGAACGGATATCTGCATTTGATTAACCAGACAAAAGCTTGATAACTAGCATGTACAGAGAACTCAAATTAATCAACATGAAATGACCCAACAATCCCATATATCACTGGGAAAGAGACATGAATAGAAATTTCTCAATAGAAGACAGATGAATGGCTAACAAACATATGAAGAAATGCTCATTGTCCCTAATCATCAGAGAAATGCACATCAAAACTACCCTGAAATATCACCACACCCAAATAAGAAAGGCCCAAATCCCAAAGTCTCAAAGTTGCAAATGCTGGTGTGGATGTGGAGAGAAGGGAAATACTTTTATATCGCTGGTGGAACTGTAACCTAATACGATCTTTCTTTTAGGAAGTGTGGAGAATCCTCAAAGAACTCAAATTAGACCTCCCATTTGATCCTGCAAGCCCATTACTAGGCATCCACCTAGTACAAAGAAAACATATCCTTTTATCATAAGGACATTTGCACTAGACTGTTTATCACAGTTTAATTTACAATCACCAAAATGTGTAAATAGTCTAAATGCCCACCAACCCAGGAATGGATTAACAAGCTGTGGTATATGTATACCAGGTAATACTATTCAGCCATTAAAAAAAGATGGAGACTGCATCATTTGATGGAAATGGAACATACTGTTCTTTTGTAAAGCATCACAAGAATGGAGAAACAAGAATACAACATACACAATTCTAATATGAAGGCAGTAGATGAAATAAGACAAGGGATATTGTGGAAGGATGAGGGAGTAGAGAGGAGAGGAGTGAGGGGGGTGGGGTCACAGTGTATATGGCATACCTCTAAACCAATGCAATCAATGTAACCTAATTCTTTGTACCCTCAATGAATCACAAACAGTAAAATATATTTTGAAAAATCAAACACATACCAGAGTATTACAATGATAAACAATTTAAAGTTTATAATTTTGATATTTAAGAGGGAAGAATTGAGAATTTTATTTAAGAGAATGAAATAGATTAAAATCCAAAAGCACACTTATAACACTAATGGCTAAAATTCACTGGGAACATGTTAGTTATTAATACTTATATACCCAGTATTACAGCAAAAATATAATTTTGTAGAGCAAAAGTGACAAAAGAATTATGAAAAATCATATTACTACTGAGGCTGTTAAATTTTGTGCCCAAAGGCAAGAACAGATTAAAATTGTGGAATTACATGAGAATAGTGATAATGAAAACAGAATATATCAGAATCGACCACTACAACAGTGATCTGTAGAAAATATTGTAGGCATCTTATATATTATTTACACTGCTAAAAATAAAAATAAATGACTTGAACATTAAATCCAGAAAGCCATGATGTAATCTAAAAGTATGAAGGCAAAAATACTAGTTACTGGTGGAAGCTGAAATAAATAGGTTATAAAATAAAAGTACAGCAAATCTTATGTAGGAGGATGTTCTCCAGATCCTCCCAGATAAATACAAAAGATTTAAAATCTCCATCTCTTTTTATGGCTGAATGTATGGGTATATGGCACACTTTCCAGATGAAGGGTTCAACTACAACTTGCACTTTACCTACCCAATGCAAATAGTGTAACCTGATTTTACATACCCCTCTTATATTAACCTGAATTTAAAAAAAATGCAGTGAAATTTATATATAAGAGGAATGACAGGTTTCTGTGAGTGGATATCAAAAACATGAAAAGCCAGTGAATAAATTAATCCAAAGGGGAGAAAGACAAATGCCCGAAATTCAAAATGACAAGGGTGATATAATTTTCAAACAAAGAAAATTTCAATTCTCCTAAGTGCAAAGTTTGCAGAATTCTATTCAAATACATTTGAACACAGTTGCAATGGATAATTTTCTAGTGAAACACAATTTACCCACATTATCCCCAGGAGAAGCAAAAAGTCTAACGAGTCAATCACATACAACACATACTGAATTTGCATAAAAAATTCTTATATAAAACGGCAGCCAGGAGCCCTGCACACAGGGCCTCACCTCCTTAGGGCCTTGGCCAAGGTGTGTGGTATTTAGCACAAACACACAGCAGGCTCAAGGGCGCATGAAATGGTGGTCCCGGATGGTTAGGCCGTTAGCAGGCAGCCCAGCCATTGAGCAGCGCACTCTCCAGTAGGAGTGGCCTCCCAGGGTGTCTGTTCCATATGGGCACTGGCAAGAGGCAGTGGTGCTGTCTGCGTCTATGGGATTTGAGGGTGGAGCAAGTTTGAGCCAGAACTGGGTTCCAGGTGTCCTCTCCACCCATATAAATGAGCCATTGGACTGCCAGGTCATACCTGCTGGTTCCTCAGTGTCCACCATCCCAGAGCGTGCCTGCCCTGCCTGAACCAATGCATCCAACAGTGACTTGGCGAGTCTTTTTGATGGTACAGTCTGCTTTGACTATGTGTTACCACTCAGTTTTCGATGTCAGCATGGTCATCTTGTTTGTACCAACTGTGGAGAAAAGCTAACTTCTTGTCCAACCTGCCGGGACAAGAAGTGAATGAGAGAATGAACTGAGATCCATTTGTAACTTGGCTATGGATAAAGTGACCAATTCAGTACTTTTTCCTTATCAATATGTCTCTTCTGGGTGTGGAATAACTCTGCCACCCATGGAAAAGACAGATCACAAAGAGCTCTGTGAGTTTATTATTCCTGCTGTCTGTGAGCTCTTATTCCTGTCCCGTGCTCTGGTGTTTGATGTCAATGGCAAGGGTCTTTGGAGGCTGTCATGCCCCATCTGTTGCAGCAGGATGAGTACCTTACAACAATACAGGGGGAGAAAACAGTTTTCCTTGCTATGAACATTAATGTTTCTGGTGCTTTTGACTGGGTGATAATGAAGTCCTGTTGTGGCTCCCACTTCATTGTGGTCTTGCAGAAACAGGAAAATGACAATGGTCAACAGCCATTTTGCACAATCATACAGCTGATAATTTTCCCAGCAAGTGGAAAATTTTACTTACTGACTTGAACTGAATGGTCATAGATGGAGATTGACTTGGGAAGTAACTGCTTGGTCTATTTGGAAGGGAATTGACACAGCCATTATGAAGAGTGACTGCATGGTCTTTGACACCAGCCTTGCACAGCTTTTTGCAGATGGCAATTTAGGCGGCACTGTAACTATTGCTGAGTGTTGAAATGGCAGTAAGATATTTTCTGGCCAGTGTTGAGAACTATCACATTTCCTTTCACATAAAATAAGGCACCCCTCTGTCTGTGAACCTGAAACTCTATTGGTTGATGGAAGGTAGATACATGAAAGCAAATAAAAGAAAGGCTATAAAATACAGGAAGCAGTTTCATGTGGTAACACGGATATCTTTAAAAATAAGTCAACACTGAAAAATATATATATATGTATAACCAAGGTGAGCATCTTTGGTATTAAAAGAAGAAGCATTGGGGGAGGAGTCAAGATGGCGGTCTGTAGCCAGCTTTCTGCAGACTCTCCCGTCCAGAAGGAGAGTTAAAGGACAGAAATTTAGCGAGAAAGCCAATGGTTTGGAGCTGAGCCAAGAGACAAGGTCGAGGAATACACATCAACCCTGCTGGAGCAACCTGCAATCCCAAGGATACAAATAAAAGGTACAGAGCACATCACCAAGTGGACGGGAGTCCCCCCCCCCAAGAGAACAGCTCGCAGTATACTCCATACTTCCATACAAACAAGTAAGCAGAGTTCAGATGTCCACCCAATCTATCCACATGGGAGAGACCCTCTAAAAACCGGACCTCCTTCCCCGGTACTGGTACTGCAGCACTCTCCTGCCAGGCATAAAGCTGTATAAAAACTGTATTCTCTACATGCAAGTTGGAACTCCTGGCACTCCCCTCCACTCTCACCCTGAGGTCTGGAGGCCTGTCTCCCATGGAGTCCAGATTCTTGGACACTTTCTCCAGGGGTGTAGACAGGGTGCGGGCTGCCACTGGTCTATGCTGTTTTCCCTGGGAGCAGTAAGAGGAGAGTGAGCTGAAAGGTGGCTGGGCAAAGTGGAGAGGCGATCCCCTGAGGCACCAAGCCCAGCCTGAGAAAGCTTTGCTAAATTTCGGCTGCACCTGGCCCTCAGGGGATGACAGCTGAGACAAAGGGCTGAAGCTCACAGCTGGAGTCAGGATGATTAGCAGCCCAGCATCTCTTCCACAAGGCATTAATTCTGCAAACTTGTTCTGTTCTATCAGCTTTTTCATCTACTTTACATCAATCAGGGACAGGGCTGGAACTGAGTGAATCGCCCCAGGCCCTATCAAGTACCCAGGTTGTCAGGCCTCACCTCACCCCCTGCCAACACCAACATAACTGATGGACTGGCTGGGGAGCCACAGAGCCCCGTGTGACCTAAGCAGGCGCAAACCTCTAGAGCGTCTGCTCATTGGAGGGAACTGGATCACAGCCCTGCAGGGTTACCAGAGACTGGGTGTGACAGAGGGGCAAGGTGAGGGAGGAGGTATCAACCTTCCCAGGCTAATTTACTGGCTGGGGGGGGGGCCCTCCTGAGCTCACAGAAACCTGGAGAGAGTTATACTAAAGCTGCCAGCAGACTTCTGCTATCTAGTTGCCAGAGACCTTTCAACTCTTTGATTTGAGGTTGGTACTGGCTGGAACAATTGATTGGGACCTCTTCAACTGGGCCAATCACCTGAGGACTTTCCAACGTTGTACACTGGGTGAGTGGTAGTGAGAAGGTTTGATTTTCCTTTCCAATGTTGTGGAATTGTTGTGGGGAGCGTGGTGACCTAACTGCTGGTTTTCCTCCACAGCTCAGATTCCAACACAGAGTAACCAATTCTCTAGGGTAAGACAGAGACCAGCTGAAAATAAGACAGAGCTACTTAACTCCACCACATCAAGAAGGCCCCCAGTTTTGCAGGCAGTAGCAAAGTATGGGTTGGCAAAACTCTAGGTGAAAAGGTACAAACACCAGTCTCAGCTTACAGGCAAAGGAAGGACTGGTCAATCACTACTCCTAGAACCCCCAACCCAACTTATCCTTACCTACTCACCCAGCCAAATGGTGCAAAATAAACATGGGGCAGAATCAGTGGAAAAGTTCTGGAAACATGAACAATCAGAGTAGATCAACCCCCGCCCAAGGAACAATTTGGCAGACACAAAGGACAATCCTATGCATAAACAGATGGCTGAGATGTCAGAAATCGAATTCAGAATTTGGATTGCAAACAAGATCAATAAAATAGAGGAAAAATTGGAATTAGAAATTCTGGGAGCATTTCAAAAAGTGTCTCAAGAAGTCAAGAAATTCAAATGACCAAAGATTTGGACACATTGAGACAAGAAGTTGCAGTCCTCAAAGATCTGAGAAATATAGTAGAATCTTTCAGTAACAGAATGGAGCAAGCAGAAGAAAGGATTTCCGACATGGAAGACAAAGCTTTCGAATGATCCCAAACAAACAAAGATCTAGAGAAATGGAAGGCAAAAACAGATCATTATCTCAGACAGCTTTCAGATAACTTGAAGAAAACCAATATTCGTCTCATAGGGATACCAGAAAATGACGAAGTGGCATCACAGGGCCCAGAGTCTCTTCTTTATGAGATTATGAAAGAGAATTTTCCAGACATGCCAAGAGATTCTGAAATTCAGATAGCAGACAGTTTCAGAACCCCGGCACGACTCAACCTGAATAAGTCATCCCTGAGGCACATCATAATTAAGTTCACTAAAGTTAATATGAAAGAGAAAATTCTGAAAGGAACCAGATGCAAGAAATCTATTACTTACAAGGGGAAGAATATTAGAATAACTGTAGATCTGTCTGATCAAATCTTTCAAGCTAGAAGAGAATGGGCATCTACTTTTAATCTCCTAAAAAAATAGAACTTTCAACCCAGGATCCTGTACCCAGCTAAACTGAGTTTCATCTACGATGGAGAAATTAAATACTTTAATGACATCCACATGCTGAAGAAATTTGCTATAACTAAACCAGCTCTCCAGGATATTCTCAAACCTATCCTCCA